>MU730103.1:11508-21648 GCA_026770625.1 Nicotiana glauca
AATCTCCCAAGTGGCGACTCTGAATTAAATAAATAAATCCCGTTTCGATTGTCCTTTAATTGGAAAAACTCCCTTCTACCACGCCCTTCGCGGGGTGCGGTAGCGCCAAAAGGAGGTGTGACAAGAGGAATACCGATCAACTGACCTGCTTTCATTATCAAATTACTAGATAGGGTCATCAATGGCTCCAAGGCTCATGCCACTCCATATGGGTTCATACTGACTACTGTTCTGGACAGGATGAAGGTGACTTTGAAGAAATGGGAAATGGCATCAAGCAAGGAGCATTTTGGTGTTAAGACCCTGCTGGCTTAGGACTATCCTGTCAATGCCATTCCAGTTGAACCCGGTTCATCTCTGTGGACACCCATCAACAGCAAGGTTAGGGCTTTGGTTCAAGAGTGTAGAACTAAGGATGATGAAATTGCTAGGCTCAAGGCTCGTGTGGCTGAATTGGAAAATGAGAGAGATGGCCTTAGAACTGAGCTAGTAAAAGAAAAGGAGAAGAGTGATGAAATGCTTCAGAATATGTTAAATCTTCTCCAATCCCAACCCTCTAGTTCCTTCAAGCCCTAGGTTTTCCAGCACTTATCTTCAGAACCAGTCAAGTAAACCCCCCCCCCCCAAGTGACCCAGATTAGGGATGTGTTTTGCTCATGTTTTGGAAGTTTTTTTCTTTTTTTTTTTGTAGATTGTTTGTGGAACCATATCTATAATCAATGACAAATGCTGTTTTCTCTTGTTCAATGATGATTATGATCTTGATAGTTTAAATTAGTTTGTTGATTATTGATAATTGCATAATATTTTCACTTGCAGTTGTCCCAGTGGCCATGAGTAATTATTAAAATCTAGAATTCACACCATATATGCAACTTTTCGATGATGCCAAAAGGAGGACGAAATATTGTGCTTTGTTCATTATTCTGAATTATGTGATGTTTATAACCTAATGAACTTGGTCCTTGATGATAAGTAAAATTTCTATGTTAAGTGATAATGATTAAGCCTGAGTTCTTACAAGTTTTTGATCAGTAAAAAGCTCAGAGTTTGTCATCATAAAAAAGGGGGAATTTGTTGGCCCAAAAACAGGTGAAGTTTTGAAGAATGACAAATGAACTCTATCATGGAATAAGTTCATCATGTGAAACACAGTGTTTGTCAAACTATACATGTGAGATGCACGTGAAGGAGATAAGTCTCATTGATCAAGCAGCAATATCTTCCGAACTGATCGAAAAGGTTGCATATGAGATAAGGAGAGAAAGTCTCCTCATGAAAAGAGAACACAATCCGGATAAAGGATAGTGTTGGAGGTTGTGTTGTTCAAGGACTCAACTTCACTGGAAGATCAGCAATTTAGTCTCAATCAAACTCCAATTACTAACTCATTAAATAACAGCGATTGTTCTCGTTCACAAATGCAGAAGTTAAACTAATTGAGAGCAAAATAGCAAGGCAATTTTGCGAGCAATTTATGTGAGATTTGAGTGTGCATTCCTGAAGCTACTTGGACAATATAGAAGAACCAATTCCATTGTGTCTTTCTTTTATTCTAGTTCAATTGTAGTAGGTGATTTAAACTTGTACCTTTCAGCTTTCATAGAAGTAATTGTATTAGGTACTTTGAGTATTCAAGTTAGAGTTAACTTGAAGTTGTAGCAACAGTTGAGGCTGTGTGCCACAACGGGATTAGATTTAATCCTTAGGTTTACAAGAGTTTTGTAAATGTTATTTTGGCTCAGTGATTTTAGTGGAAGTTTGGGAAAATCTTACTGAGTAGTAGGTCGTGGCGTTTTCACCTTTTGAGCCAGGTGTTTTCCACGTAAAAATCTTTGTGTTCTTTATTTTATGTACTTTTAATTCCGCAAACAGTAATAGTAAGTACACCTAGAAGAACCAGGTTCTTCTAGAGCGAAAATTGGGTACCAAACAAATCACCCTCCTCTTGTGTGGTATTGACGTTTAGAACATCAAGGAGACAAATTGATAATATAGGCCATAGTGCTAAGTGCTTCCGCCCAAAATATATTTGGAAGCTTAGCCTATGAAAGTAGGCATCTAACTCTTTCGACTAGAGTTCTATTCATCCTCCCTGCCAAACCATTCAATTGAGGCATCTTGGACGGAGTTTTCTGATGACGAATTCCTTGTTCCTTGCGATAGGTATCAAAGAGACCACAATATTCACCACCATTGTCAGTGCGAATACATTTTAATTTCTTCCCAATCTGTCTCTCAGCTAAGGCCTGAATTTCCTTAAATACGCCAAGTGCTTGATCTTTTGATTTCAAAGGATACACCTAGAGCTTACGAGAATGATCATCAATGAAGGTCATAAAGTAAATTGCACCACCTTTTGACTTTACATTAAAAGAACCACACAAATCAGAGTGTACTAGCTCCAACATATCGGGATTTCTTGAGGGAGGATGGTTGTGAAAGAAAGCCCTTTTTTGTTTGCCAGGTAAACAATGGATAAACCTTTTCAGCTTTACTTGTTTCACTCCACAAAGAAAACTTTTCTTAGACAATCACGTAATCCCCCTCTCACTCATGTGACTCAATCTTCTATGCCACAATTCTGATAAAATATTACTTTCTACCAGATTTATGGAGTCATTAAAGAATAGAGCCATATGTCACATATAAATGACCAGACTTGACTCCTCGAGCCACTACTAACAAGCCCTTGCATTGGCCATTAAAAAGGGCATTATGGTAACCTTTATCGTCTAATCTTCCTATGGAGATCAAATTGAAAGGAAAGTTTGGAGCATGCTTGATATCTTGAAGAACTAATGTTGAACCATTATTAATTTTCAAACAAACTGTGCCAACACCGGACACCTTAACTTCACTGGCATTGCCTATTTTTAACACTCCAGAATCAACAGGACTATAAGATGAGAAAAAATCTTTTCTTGGTATGACATGTGAGGTAACTCCAGAATCTACTATCCAGCTCGTCTCATGGGATACCAAATTGATGACGTTTTCGTCATAAGCAAAAAGAAGATCATCTCGAACAATAGCAACAACATTGTTCTGGTTATTTTTAGCTTTCTTTCCTTCTCTAATGTCTTGATTCAACTTGTGGCAAAACCTTTGATGTGTCATTTCTTGCCACAGTAGTTGCATGTAATATTATAGTATTTGGACCTTGACTTACTTCTACTTTTACCTCTATTCCACGAGCCTCTTGTTCTATCTCTCCCCCGATCTTGTGTAACCAAGATATCTGCTTGTGAGGACGAACCCTGAGATTTTCTCCTTACTTCTTCGTTCAACAAACCACTCTTGGCATATTCCATGGTCATCTTACCTCCAGGGGGCTGAATTTGTCAAAGAAACACGAAGAGTTTCCTAAGAGTCAGGCAGAGTATTAAGAAGCCAAAGTCCTTGTATCTCATCATCAAAATTAACTCCTATTCGAGACAGCTGATCAAGGACGCCCTGAAAATCGTTTATGTGATCAAGGATGTGGTTGCCTTCCTTGTATTTAAAGGTCATGAATTGCTTTAGCAGGAACAACTTGTTGTTCCCAGTTTTTGAAGCATAAAGAGTCTCTAGTTTTTCCCACAATGATCTCGCATGTGTCTCGTTCACAATATGGTTGCGAACATTATCTTCAACCCATTGTCGTATATATTCACATACTTGTTGGTGCTCAAAATCCCAATCTCATCAGATATACTCTCGAGTTCATGAGCTGAAAAATGGGCAAATGCATCTTCTTCACGAATAACGAATCTTTCATTTTGCTTCTCCAAACATTATAATTTCTCCCATTTAAATATACCATCTTGCTTATATTTTCCTCCATTCCGTAACAACATGGATAAATGACCAAGGCTCTGATACCACTGTTATGTCGAGGAAGAGGCAGATAGAAAATAAAGATGATAAAGAACACCAAATTTTAACGTGAAAAATCTTTCAAATCAAAATTAAAAACTATGAGATCACAAAGATCCAAAAAACTCCACTATAACAATAAGAAGGTTATAAAAGTTCTCCAAATTAACTACACAATAAGTGTTAAACACGGAGCAATAATAGCAATAACTAATCAATGAAGAAAGAGGAGAATTCACAAAAATGAAGCTGTTGTTTGAGGCTCAAAATTAGATGCTACGGGCCTCCAAATCCGATCTTCACCATTCAAATCAAAGATCAACACGATACGAACGCTCACTCAAAATATCAGACCGATCCAACGGTTAACAAATCAGAAACATAATTGGAAGTTGGCTGATCGGAATAAAATCTGCAGCAAAAATAAATATTTTTCTTCTCTCTTCTCTCTTGATGAAAGCTATCTCAAAAATCACTCTTATGTACTCAATTCTTTCAAAGACTTGTACCAATGAGCGTAGAACAATTCTCTGAGGTTGTTCTATTTATAGATAATGAGTGGTGCTTTCTCCTAAAGCCAAAACCCACTCAAAATAGAAATAAACACCGAATCCGCTTTCGAATAGGAATGGAAACCAAAAAAGAATAAGATTAAGTTATTGGGTCTTTAGCTGGACAACATGCGCATGTGCCCAACAACAACAAAATGGAATTGAAGACCCAAAAAAATGCAGTTAGTTAGTCACTCTTCAACCAGCAAGTAAACGTAAAAATTGCACGGGGCGCCCTATTTGGGCGCCCCCTTTTAACCTGTAGCCGCTTTGTCTTTTTGTTTGCATCCGTACCCACTTTTTAAAAACTTCAGCTTCCCTTTATAATTGGAAAACTTCATCTCTAGAGCTGAAGTTTTTATTTTATAACTGGCAAACTTCAGCTCTAGAGCTGAAGTTTCCCGGTTACTAAACAAAAATTTCAGCTCCTTAAGTTTTTATTTTATAACTGAAAAACTTAAGTTGGAAAACTGCTTAAGTTTTTATTTTATAGCTGGAAAACTTAAGCTCTAGAGCTTAAGTTTTTACTTTATAACTGGAAAACTTAAGCTCTAGAGCTGAAGTTTTTGGGTTACTAAACAAAAACTTCAGCTTTTATAACTGGCAAACTTCAGCTGTAGAGCTGAAGTTTTTCGGTTACAAAGACAAAAACTTCAGCTCTAAAGCTGAAGTTTTTCAGTACAAAAGAAAAACTTCAGCTGGAAAACTGCTTAAGTTTTTATTTTATAACTAGAAAACTTAAGCTGGAAAACTGCTTAAGTTTTTATTTTATAACTGAAAAACTTAAGCTCTAGAGCTTAAGTTTTTATTTTATAACTGGAAAACTTAAGCCGTAAAACTGCTTAAGTTTTTATTTTATAATTGGAAAACTTAAGCTGGAAAACTTAAGCTGGAAAACTGCTTAAGTTTTTATTTTATAACTGGAAAACTTAAGCTCTAGAGCTTAAGTTTTTATTTTATAACTGGAAAACTTAAGCTCTAGAGCTTAAGTTTTTATTTTATAACTGGAAACTTAAGCTGGAAAACTACTTAAGTTTTACAAAAACAAAAACTCCAGCTGAAGTTTTCCAGTACAAAAGAAAAACTTCAGCCCTGTGGGCTGAAGTTAACTTTAGCTGAAGTTTTCCAGTACAAAAGAAAAACTTCAGCCCCGTGGGCTGAAGTTATGTGAAAAAAGGGGTACGCTTGCAATTTTTCAAAGCGGGCACAAATTAAAATATGGCACAAAAAACGGGTATAGATGCAAATGACCCAAGTAAACGTCTGGCACTTATGGGCTAAACGTCACTCTCAAAAATTAGAGTATGCAATGATGAGATTGCATAAGACTAGATCATATGCTAGTGAAAATCCGTATACGATGTGTTTGAAATTATTCTAGGGAGAAATTCAAAAATAGCCAGATTTACCACTGGTCGTTGAAAAATAGCCAAGTTTCAAAAGTCATTGAAATTTAGCCACTTTAAATCTGAGCGAAAACACTGTTCAAAATCCGGAAAAATACGCCCGCAAATTTTACGGGAGTTCCAGCATAAGTATGCTTGAACTTCCGTAAATTTTACGGGAGTTCCAGGATAATTATGCTGGAACTCCCGCAAATTTTACGGGAGTTCAAGCATAATTATGCTGGAACTCCCGCAAATTTTACGGGAGTTCCAGCAAGTATAATTGTCCAGTATAATATACTGGAGTTTGGAGCACTGGTGCTCCAGTCTCCCGCAAATTTTACAGAAGTTAGCAAAGTATACCGGTCCAGCATAATATGCTGGAGTTCGTATACAAATGCACCAGAACTCCCGTATATTATACTGGACCGGTCCCTGTTGCAGCAAAATAGTGGCTATTTTTCATGGACTTGGTAACCGCTGGCTATTTTTCATTGACCAGTGTGAAAACTGGCTATACCATGATATTTTAACATTATTCTATCAAAGGGTTTTTTATCTGGAAGGATTAAACTAAATAGTTGTTGACTCAACTGTTTAAATTAAAAATAATTTGTGAATATATAATACGTGTATAAATCAAGCATAATATACATATAATCTTGTGCAATTATTTTACATATAATTTTTTATATATTTAGCTAGCAGATATAATTATTTTTGATCGACCGGCTAAATATGTAACTTGTCCGTCCGTATTGATCTAAATTTGCACGTGAAAGGTCTTAAACTAGGAGAATTGGGCTCAAGATCTTGGATCAGGCCAATAATTGTAGAACCAGGCCCATCCAAATAAGACATACGACCCAACGAAAAATGGGCCAAAAGCATGTTAAAATATCATGGTATATCGAGTTTTCACACTGGTCAATGAAAAATAGCCAGCGTTTACCAAGTCAATAAAAAATAGCCACTATTTTGCTGCAATAGGGACCGGTCCAGTATAATATACGGGAGTTCTGGTGCATTTGTGTACGAACTCTAGCATATTATGCTGGACCGGTATACTTTGCTAACTCGTGTAAAATTTGCGGGAGACTGGAGCAACAGTGCTCCAAACTCTAGTATATTATACTGGACAATTATACTTGCTGGAACTCCCGTAAAATTTACTGGAGTTCCAGCATAATTATGCTTGAACTCCCGTAAAATTTGCGGGAGTTCCAGCATAGTTATCTTGGAACTCCCGTAAAACTTACTGGAGTTCAAGCATACTTATGCTGGAACTCCCGTAAAATTTGCGGACGTATTTTTCCAGATTTTGAACAGTGTTTTCTCTCAAATTTAAAGTGGTTAAATTTCGATGACTTTTGAAACTTGACTATTTTTTAACGACCAGTAGTAAATATGGCTATTTTTGAATTTCTCCCCAAAAGCATTGTCCTAAAGAAAACGATTCGTGCTCCTCTTAACCTCTATCCTGAAATGCTACTCACTCTTCACTTTTCAAGAATCTGAATTTTCATTGACATTTTAAAATAAACATTTTCCTCCAATTTGATATGTATAAAACTGCAAAATGTTGTACATGCCTATCAAATTTTGAATAGTTAAATCAAAATTTAAAGTGAATTATTTCAATCTGATTTAGCTCTTGATCTATAAGCCTTCTTGATGGGAAAAATGTCAAATAAATTGATATATAAGCACACACAACACAAAATGAATACTTATCCGCACCAGCTGTTATATATTAAACAAATCATTTTAACTGATAGGCCACTTCTAATTGTGAAAGTGAGGTAAATTATAATCTCCAAAGTGCTTAAATTAAAAGCAAATTGTACTTAAGTTAGGAAAAGATTATCCTTTAAGGAATACAATACATAATGTTAGTGGCTCAAGGCACCGTCAATGGCTGAAATCTCACGAGTTTCTAAGTTTAATTTCTTAATGATATGTACTACTTGCAGGAAACTGAAGTAAAATTTTCATCCTCTGAGCAAGGCTCAAAATTCGAAACTAATTAACACTTTTACTTAATTAATCCTGAAAAGTTAATTAGTACGATATTAAGATGATCAGACTTTGTAGGTTTGTAGGTTGGTAGGGTGTAAATGCAATCCTGTGGGAGAATATGTTTCATGCATCGTGACATAACCAAAGAATATTCCTATTTTTATTCTAAATATACTTTACTTTCATGTCTTATCTCTACAATACCTCCAAATTACATCCTCATGGTTTTTTTTTTAAAATATAAAAAAAAGATTATTAAAAGAAGTGGGGCGAATGACTCGATATTGACTTTAATTAGCATCTTGTTCTCACCTAGTTAATAAAGTAGTAATAAGATATTTTTTAATTGATTACTCAAACTCATGATACTGTGGTTTGAATTGCGATTTCTTAGTTACTTGAATTTTCTTCCGTTTTTCACAGTACACGGCCTTATTTAATTATTATTGTTATTGCATTTTATCTATTTTTAGTTTTTATATCGTTGTTATTATTTCTATGTTTTGTGTTGATGGTTCGGATGTATTTGTCTCTTTTCCTCTTCTAGAGCTGAGGGTCCTTCCGAAACAGTCTCTCTGCTCCCTCGGGGTAGGGGCATGGCCTGCGTACTAACTATTCCCTCAGACTTCACTGGATTTGTTATTGTTGTTGATAGTCTAATGAAGTTTAACGATATTTGATGACCTAAAAGATGACTGCAAGTAATTATCAATAAAATCTAAAATTAGTAAACTGAAAATAAGATATATCATAGCTAAAATAGATTAAGATACACTAGTAGTGTGAAAATTATTTGCTCTATCTCGTATTTGTAAATATAAGTTAAATATAATGGTATTAAGAGAATAATAAAATTAACTAATGTATCTTAATAGAGAAGATGGCCAAGTTCAAACAAAAGATGGCAAGGTCATTTATCGCAAGAATATGAATTTTCGCATATTCTCCTCCTTTTTGCCACAAAATTTATACATACGCATCAGAATAAACATCTCATATATCTCCACAATGATAGTATTCTAACATGATTTAGATAAAAACAATATTATCCATAGTACTAAAATTGTAGTTTACAAATACGTCACAAAGTGGGAATTATAGTTGCCCACACAATTCATAGTGGAGAAAGAATGTCTACTAGATACACTTTCTCAACTTATTAGTACCTAATTCTAAAAATCCATGATTTTCCAAAAGATATTCTTGATAATAACTACTATAAATTATGCGTATATTGTTACTGTTATTAGCATGTTGGATTTAATTATATGCTTGCTTTTAGGGCGCATGATTTGAGAAAGTTGAATGTTATAGTCAACTTGCAAATGAAGATTTTATAAATTCATGACATTGGGTTGCTTAGCCAGCAAAATTATCCCCACCTTTTACGGAGCACAAATTTTCACACCAAATTATATTATATACTCTTTGCCCATCTTAGATAGGTTTGACCACATGACTTGCCCTAGTTTCATCTTAGTTTTTTCGAGGGAGTATCGATGTTGCTCGAAAAATACAAAAATACTATTGAAAATGTGTTGAATTCTCCATTATTTTTTAGGACGATCAGTGGCGGATCTAGGATTTTAAAGTCGTGGGTGCTCACTGAAATTTTTTTTGAAAAAAGAGGAAAAAATAGTTTTGTTATGGGTGCTCAATCAATATTTATCTAAATATTTTTATAATTACCTACACAAATTTACTAAATCTTTTCAAAGATAATGGGTGCTTGAGCACCCAAAATCAGCATATAGATCCGCCTCTAAGGACGATGTGTCCAGGGTGGTCCTTCCCTAAAGTACTTTTAGGCGTTATAAAAAAAGTTATGAGTGAAATTTTTTGATCTGCTTCTTTAACAAATATAGAGATGAAGAATTCGCAATTACTATAATTTTTGCCAAGATAATTGCATTTAAATAAATATTAAACTCAAATTTCGTAAGAAACATGTGATATATAGAAAGAAATAATTTAATGAGAATGTTAATAATGACATCTCAAAATCTCTCGAAAAGTCTTTTAGAGTAGATTACTTTTTATACATAATGGACAAGACTATTTTTTTTTACTTCAAAATAAATTTGAATAATTCGAAGCATATAAAAATATTTTTGGTTTTCTATTTAGCGGTAAATAACTGAATATTACTGGAAGCATAATAATCAAAATCTGATATTATTGATTTAAATTTATTTTCTGAATTAAAAATATTAAAAAAAATATAAAATATAAAATAGTATTTTTTTTCATCTGCTTTAGTTTTTGGTGGCCAGAGTTACCTCATTAAGGTACGTGCAATGGCCTGACTAAGCCAAAAAAAAAAAAAG
>MU730103.1:22844-33974 GCA_026770625.1 Nicotiana glauca
AGCAAGTGGATGTGAAGCAAATCTCCAACAAAATCTGTAAAGAGAAAATCAACATATAAGTTAATTATAAACTCATTTTTTTTATAGGACCGAATTGATATATCTGGATCTCAACACCTCCACATTTGATTTATTAACCATTAAGCTAAGGTTTCTTTGGCTTACTGTTCTAATTTACTAAACCTTTTACCAATGCATTAAATTGGCTACGTGAATGAAGTAAAGTTGTAAATTTACATAACAAAATAAAAAAATCTACAAGAGCCGAAAAAGGATAGGAACTTCGTCCTGTTTGATTATGAATTATTTTATATATTTTAATGCCCTTAATGAATACTTGTGTGTGTGTATTTGAGAGAAACAATTTTAATAGTCTAAAATAAAACAAGAAACAAAACTGATTAGGGCAAATCAATACCACATCAGATTTGTGATATTGAATGAAAACGTGGCAAGTAACGAGATGAAGTATGTGGAAAGTGGACTTTCAATGAATATTATTTTATTCTGGACTCTCAATTTTTTTTTTTTCTGGACTAGCAATTATTAGAATAACCCACAAAAAACCAAAAAAAACAAAAACAAAAAAATTTTGGACCACCACCACAAAAGATTGTAAAACGTAGGGCGAATCATAAAAACAGCTAGGCATTGCCTCTTTTGCACTCAAAATTATTTAGAAAACACCATAAATCTTTCTATAGTGATTCTCTTCCCAATTAAACAACAGAATATCATTCTTAAAGAATGTGAGTCTGAAGCTTCTCAATAATTCAATCTTTCACAACCACTACCCATCCCCTCCATAACCCCCACCAAGAAAAAAAAACGAATAAACAAAAGGGTAAATATAACTAGATCAACTTAGAGGGCAATTGGTCATTTCTGATACAGAACTTTGTGTAATATTGATCTGATATGAATGACACGATCAGATTCACATACCGAATTCAACTTATTTTGAATTAAAACGTATTAGTAATCGTTGGGTGAAAAGTATTGTGTTGCGTTTATATTTCAGCGTAAGCGAAAAATACTACATAGGTGATTTCTTCTCATCTATCCAAGTTTTGATGGATCGAGTTACTTGGTACCCGTTACTGGTGAAAGGTAACATATATCTCGTGGATTTAGTTGAGGTACGCGCAAGCTGATCCGAACACCATGATTGTCCAAAAAAAAAGTTTTTTACGTTCATTATTCTATATAATAATGATACTTAAAATTTACAATTATCAACGTATAATTAGAGCTGTGCCACGGAAAGTTTTTCTCTAAATTTGTGTTGGATACATAATAATATTTAATATTAATTGTGAACTTGAATTAAATTGTCTCTATCATGAAGCAGCATCTAGTTTGGACAATAACCATCCCATCTTCATCCACTAAACCTAAATGAAGCATTTCCACGATAAAAAGCGATGCCCGTTTCCTTTGTAGGAATCAAGATTGTGACGTAATTATGCTTCAAAATCCCTCCCACTGAATAAAGAAGTAGTTTGATCCCCTTCCCGCATATGCGCCTTTATTTAGATTCTTTGATTTCTATTTTTGAATTACCAATAGTGTATTTATTTCGGAGGAGATAACCTCTTAGGTAATTAATGGGGGAAATAACGTGATTTTAAGAATTAAAAAAATGCAAAGAAAAATGAATAAAGGAAACGAAACAGTATTAAAAAGCTCGAATTTCAGAGGAAAAGAATCTTCGTTAAAAATTTACGTTTTAATACAGAACGGTTGAAAAATTGTATTCTGCATTAAATTTAATTTACACGCTATATATATCATTTGTGACAAATCACTTACCATATTTTACAGGTGGCATATATATTACTTATTATTATAAAAAAAAATTACTTGTCATAGATTTTAAACTAATCTGATTATATGATACTTTTTTTTGTACTGCCAGTGCACAATTGTTAAATTTTTCTGCATTACTGTGAATATAAATTATTGATATGTATGTATATTTGCAATCTCACATGGCAATCCAGTTTAGTTAGTTAGTTGTTAGTTACTAATATTATGTTAGTGGAGTCAATTATATATGTATAGACCTCAACATTCAGTTAATACATTGATTTCATTTTCCCAATTCTGTTCCTTTCTCTCTTATCTCATTTCGCACCAGTTGATTCCATTGGAGAAGCTTCAAGCTTCATTTGTTGAGCTCATATTTCAGCATGGTATCAGAGCGGTCGATGACGGAGGAATTCGCGATATAATTTCTGCTGATTTATGCATATCGATTCACAATTGGATTGTATCGAAGCTTGAGATTTCTTCAAACTGTCAACAATGGCGGAATCAAAAATTGATTACAGGCATCACAGTACGTACGCCCAGGGGACACTCCATGATCAATCTTAATTCATGTAAAGCTTACAAGATCGGAGAATTATGGTCTTTGGAGCAGATCTATGCGCATTGCAATACTGTGGAAGAAGAAATTAGGGTTCGTAACAGACACATGTAAAATGGAGGCCTTTCAAGAGGAACTGCATGAGCACTGGGAGACCTGCAATGCGATCGTCTTGTCATGGATCATTAATACTGTGTCTGAGGAACTCCTAGGTGGAATTGTGTATGCATCCAATGCCACTTAGTTTGGGAAGATTTGAGAGAGAGGTTTGACAAGATCAATCGAGTTCGTATATTACAATTACACAGAGAAATAGCTACTCTCTCACAAGGATCTAGTTCAGTTCCTGCTTACTTCTCAAAACTGAAGGAATTATGGCATGAGTATGATGTGATGATATCATCCCCTAACTGTGGTTGTCCAAAGTCTAAGGAGCATGTAGAACATCTTCATAGACAAAAAGTAATGCAGTTTCTTAGTGGTTTGAATGATTCATATGCTCAGGCTAGGCGACAAATCCTTATGAAGTCTTCTGAGCCAACTCTCAATCAAGACTATGCTATGATCATTCAGGATGAAAGCTAACTGGTTGTTAATGCTAATGATGTAAAAGAAAAACTTGATCCTTTGGTTATGCAGGCAGGGCGAGGCCAAGGATTCAAAGGCAAAAAATAATTTTTGTACTGTGATTACTGTAAGATGATAGGCCACGGTAAAGATAATTGCTATAAGATAGTGGGTTATCCATCTGATTTCAAACAAAGGAAGAGGTTTGGTATTGGTAATTCTGATGGTTAGAAGCCTCATGGGTGGATCTCGTGAAGGATGGAGGAAGGAACCCTTAGCTGCTGCAAATAGTGCAGATGCAACATTAGTCTCTTAGAATGACGGAGACAATCACAAGGCAGCAAGACAAGGGATTGTTTTTCACACCTAAACAAATAATCAAATCCTGAGTTTGCTGAACAAAGATTTTGGAGATCATCAAGCTAACATGGCAGGTTTTGTCACTTGCTTATTGTCTAATTTCAAACAACAAAGGGAATGGATTGTAGATTCAGGAGCTACTCACCTTATCACCTCTAGCTTAGATCTGTTGAATGAAAGTAATCACACTGTCAAAACAAGTACAGACAAAGTTCATTTGCCAACAGGAGGGCAAAAAGATATCACACATCTTGGTAGTGCAAAAATGTTCAAGGGGGAGACCGTTAACAATGTGCTTTATGTGCCTGACTTTAAGTTCAACTTACTGTCAGTGTCAAAACTAACCAGACAGTTGTCCTATTCTGTATAATTTTTTCCTGATTTTAAGGACCTTTACAGTGGCAGGGGTGAAGGGGATTGGTAGAGAGCATGAAGGATAATATGAGCTGAGAAGTGATTCAGATGATGATGAACTACTTAAAGGAATAAAGGCAATACATGCAGTAGTGAGTGTAGGAAGGGACATCCCATGGCATATGAGGCTGGGACATCCTTCATTAGCACCTATGAAGAATATAATAGAGCTTCATGACAATATTAGTAATAGAGTACAGAATAAATGCCATATATGTCCTTTGACAAAACAAACTAGACTGCAGTTTCCACTCAGTTCTTCTAGAGCTGAAGCTCCCTTTCATCTTGTACACATGGATCTTTGGGGACCTTATAAATTTTCTACGTTTAATAGATAGCATTACTTTCTCACCGTTGTGGATGATCATACTAGATATACATGGATCTATTTGTTGCAGCTGAAATTTGAAGTATTGTAGTGTTAAAACAGTATGTGGCAATGATAAAAACCCAGTTTAACACTATGATCAGGCTAGTGAGGTCAGATAACGGAACTGAATTTTCAATTCACAATGCACTGATGTTCAATAGACTAGGGATCATTCATCAAAGTAGTTGTACCTACACTCCACAACAGAATGGTGTCGTAGATAGGAAGCATAGACACATCCTTGATACTGCTAGATCCTTAAGATTTCAAGCATCCATCCAGCTCTGAAATTGGGGCATGTGTGTAAAGGCAGTAATGTACTTGATAAAGAGGTTGCCTTCTACTGTTTTATTAGTTAGCACACCATATGAACAATTATATCACAAAAAAGCTAAGCCAAGTCACCTTAAAATACTAGGTTGCCTTTGCTATGCAACTACATATCACGACCCGGATTTCCCACCCTCGAGAGTCGTGATGGCGCCTACTAATATGAGCTAGGCAAGCCAATTAGGTGAACAACTTACCCTTTTTTACCTATCTTATATTCATTAACAATTGCAAAGTAATATCATTTAAATAGCGGAATTTAACATAACCGGAGGAAGAACAACAACTATATGAACATAAATACCCAGTACAACTATTTGAGTCTCGACTACCCAGAACCGATGTTACAGTTTCACAGACGGTCTAAGAATTCTACAAATAAAGGCCTTAAAAAATTAAATACAGTCTCTGGAAATACATGTAAGAAACAGGAAAGTAGATAGAAGGAGACACCAGGGCCTACGAATGCCTGCAGGGATACCTAGGGTCGCTTGATGAATAAGATCCAGCAATCTCAATGCGGTCTGAAATCTACAACACTGGGGTCTGCACAAAAGAGTGCAGAGTGTAGTATCAGCACAACCGACCCTATATGCTGGTAAGTGCCTAGCCTAACCCCGGCGAAGTAGTGACAAGGCTAGGATCAGACCACCAAATAAACCTGTACAATTATATAATATACAGCGAAAAAGAAGTACAGAAAGAAACAGTCATATACATTAAAGTATGGGAGGGAGAAAACATGCTGCGGGGAGACACCGAATAGTAACAGAAGAGCAACAAATAAATATGAGGATCACCACAGTTTAATTGAAAATAGGAAGAGAAAATCATGCTGCGGGGTACAACAAGTATCAACAGGAAGCCAGCAATTTAATGTAGAGAAACCGTAACACAATTATCAATAAAAATTAGGAAATCAAAGACAAGTGTACGACATTATCCTTCGTGCTTTTACTTTCTCTCTCACACAAAAACAATACATGGCATCACCCTTCGTGCTTTACGCTCTTCCTCACCCAAACAACAATCACAAGGCAAATAGGGTAAGTGAATCTATAACCTCGAAATAAAGTCAAGTAACAACAGAAAATCAATAAATAAACGTAAAGGACAACGTAACACAATTATCAACAAGGGTCAGGGAAATCAAGGACAAGTGCACGACATCACCCTTCGTGCTTTTACTCTCGTCCTTATCATAAGAATAAGTGTAATAGGCACGAAATGGTACATCGTGCGGCACGGCGTCACCCTTCGTGCTTTACACTCTTTCCTCACCATGAAATCAATATAATAGGCACGAAATGGTACATCGTGCGGCACGGCGTCACCCTTCGTGCTTTACACTCTTTCCTCACCATGAAATCAATATAATAGGCACGAAATGGTACATCGTGCGGCACGGCGTCACCCTTCGTGCTTTACACTCTTTCCTCACCATGAAATCAATATAATAGGCACGAAATGGTACATCGTGCGGCACGGCGTCACCCTTCGTGCTTTACACTCTTTCCTCACCATGAAATCAATATAATAGGCACGAAATGGTACATCGTGCGGCACGGCGTCACCCTTCGTGCTTTACACTCTTTCCTCACCATGAAATCAATATAATAGGCACGAAATGGTACATCGTGCGGCACGGCGTCACCCTTCGTGCTTTACACTCTTTCCTCACCATGAAATCAATATAATAGGCACGAAATGGTACATCGTGCGGCACGGCGTCACCCTTCGTGCTTTACACTCTTTCCTCACCATGAAATCAATATAATAGGCACGAAATGGTACATCGTGCGGCACGGCGTCACCCTTCGTGCTTTACACTCTTTCCTCACCATGAAATCAATATAATAGGCACGAAATGGTACATCGTGCGGCACGGCGTCACCCTTCGTGCTTTACACTCTTTCCTCACCATGAAATCAATATAATAGGCACGAAATGGTACATCGTGCGGCACGGCATCACCCTTCGTGCTTTACACTCTTTCCTCACGAAACAAATAATGCACGACATCACCCTTTGTGCTTTATCACTCTTCCTCACCCAAATAACAATCACAACAATGGGGCGAGAGAATAAACAAGATAATAATAGGAATCCCGGCAAGGGAACATCATCAACAATATCAACATCCCGACAAGGGAGATAACCAAATAAGCAATAATATCCCGGAAAGAGATCAATTTAATAAGTCTTTCTCTTTTCACTTTTACTTCACAACTCGCTTTACCACTTGAGCCAATGCTCCAAAGGGTTCAATCAACTCACTTACTTTTACAAATTCGTAATATAACTTGAGCCATTGCTCCACGATGTTCAAAAGTCACAATTACTTTCTTAACTTTTCACAACAAATAGAAATCACTTCTAAAGCATAGATTATTCAACGAAATCATGAAAATCACATTATAAGACACACGGTCATGCTAGACACCAACGTATAGATACTCGTCACCATGCCTATACATCGTACTCAACAATAATCACGTAGCAAATATGACTCGACTCCTAATCCCTCAAGCTAAGGTTAGACCAAACACTTACCTCGAACTTTCGCGACCAACTCAAGCCTCATACACCGCTTTTCCTTTCAAATTTGGCTCCAACACATTCGAATCTATACACAATCGACTTAATAACATCAATAAATACTAAATAATCCAATTATAATGCTTAATTATAGATTTATAATCATTCTTTCCAAAAATTCAAAAATCGACCTCGAGCCCGCTTGATCAAAACATGAGGTTCAGATCAAAATCAAATCACCCATTCACCCACGAGCCCAAATGTATAATTATTTCCAGAATTCGACCCCAAAACAAGGTCTAGGTCACAATTAATCAAAAAAATCCCTAGTTCTATTCAAATCCCTAACTTTCTACCCTTATTCACATGATTTAGGCCTAGAAATCTAATGGGTGTTAATGGAAAATAAAGAAAATAAGTTAAAGATTACTTACCCAAAATGTTTTGATGAAGAAATGCTTCAAAAATCGCCTAAGAGCTTTGGAGAAGAAGGGGTTTGTGAAATTTTGATAAAATCCCGTAAGTGTTCTATTTCGGGTCTTTTAAAATCACTGGGCAAAATTGCCCTTCGTGATCGCAACATACCATTCGCGTTCGCGATGGGTAAGGCTGATTAAGCTTTCGCTTTCGCATAAATGGGCTCGCATTCGTGGAGAATGATCGCCTCTAGCCCTCGCGTTCTCTTCCAATGGGTCGCGTTCGCGTAGGGTAATTACCCCTCTCTCTGCCTAGGCCCTTTGGCCTTCGCGTTCGCGTGGCTAGGACCGCTTTCGCGAAGGTATAAACCCCCATTTCTTCGCGTTCGCGACCTAAGCTACGCGTTCGCGTAGAAGGATTTTCCCTCCACCAAAATTTGGACTTCGCGTTCGCGTAGGTACCCCCGCGAACGCGAAGAAGAATACATCAGGAACCAAACAGCTAAAAAACCTTCAACATTTTCTAAGTCAAAAACTACCCGAAACACATCCGAAACACACCCGAGCCCTCGGGGATTCTAACCAAACATACGTACTAACTCAACACCATCATATGAACTTATCTGTGCGATCAAATCGCCAAAATAACCTCAATAACAATGAATCAAACCTCAAAATCAAGAACTTTTTCTCAACTTCATCAAGTATCAAATTTAGCAATTTAGGTCCGAATCACGTCAAACGATGTTCGTTTTTTACCAAATTTTACAGAAACATCTTAAATCATATATAAGACCTGTATCATGCGCCATAACTAAAATACGGTCTCGATACCAACACGTTCTAATCACATTTCATTTCAAATTACCTTAAACAATTTCGGAAAATAATTTCGTTCAAAAATTCATTTCTCGGGCTTGGGATCTCGAAATTCGATTCCGGGCATACGCCCAAGTCCCATATTTTCCTATGGACCCTCAGGAACCATCAAATTACGGGCCTGGGTCTGTTTACCCAAAACATTGACCGAAGTCAAAATAACTCATTTTATAACCAAATTTTACCATTTTCACATATTTTCATATTTAAGCTTTTCGGCTATGCGCCCGGACTGGGCACGCAAATTGAGGTGACTCTAAATGAGGTTTTCAAGACCTCGAAGTCATAGAATTTAATTTAAAATAAGTGATGACCGTTTGGGTCTCACACTAACTTGACCAAAGTAGATAAGTTTGTACAAAGGGCTAAACTTGTATTATTACTTGGTTTTTGAAAAACACGGAAAGGTTACATCTTGCTGGACTTAGCTTCTAGGCAATTCTTTATCAGCATGGATGTGACTTTTAGGGAAACAGATTTTCCATTCAGAACACAGGTTTCTTCAGGATGCACAACTCCTCTTGATACTATTTTCCCGGATGCCATCTTGCTTCATCCTTTGCAAAATACACCTGCTACATCAGACATGGCTAGTCCATCAGAAGTGAGAGAAGAGGAGGCTACTTATGCGCAGGACAACATAGTTCCTGATTCACAATGTCAGGAAAATGAGACCCTCGAAGTTGAAACCTCCATTCCTGAAGATACCAATGTTACTGAGGACAATGAATACATCTCTGAGGCGGATAATAATACTAGTGCTGAGCAGACTGATCACATTCCATTTGCTGCTGATAACACTCCATCTGCTCCTACTAATAAGCCTACTGAGATAGAAGTAAGAAAATCAATCAAACAAGGCAAACACTCTATATGGATGAAGGACTATGTCACTAAAGCCAAACCCAAGTCATATTGCAACTTGTATCCTTTTTCAGATTACTTGTCATATGCAGGCACCTCCGTTAAGTATCAAAGTTATCTAGCAGGTTTTTCCTCCTTGGTTGAACCATAGAACTACAGAGAAGCTGTCAAAGACCCCAAGTGGATTGAGGCAATGAAACAAGAGATCACAACACTCGAAGAAAACAAAACTTTGGAGATAGTTGATTTGCCTAAAGGGAAAAATACCGTGGGATCAAAGTGGGTATACAAGATCAAGTTTAAAGCAGATGGGGCAGTAGAGAGGTTTAAGGCAATATTAGTTGCCAAAGGTTACAGTCAAAAGGAACGGTTGGATTATCATGATACCTTCTCTCCTGTGGCAAAAATGATTATAGTAATATCCATCATAACACTAGCAGCATCAAACAGTTGGGAACTGTTCCAAATGGATGTCTATAGTGCCTTTTTGCAAGAAGACCTCTGTGAGGAGGTATACAATGAGATGCCAGAAGGTTTTAGAAGTCAGGGAAAGAAAAAGGTATGCATATTGCGCCAGTCCTTGTATGGGCTCAAGCAAACATCTAGAGAGTGGAACATTAAGTTGATTGAAGCCTTGACAAGTGCAGGTTTCACTAAGAGCAATCATGACTACTCTCTGTTTACCATGAGAAAAGGTGAGGATGTGGGGATCATTTTAGTCTATGTGGATGATTTGCTTATCACACGAAGTAGTAAAGAGTTTCTGATTATTGTTAAGAGTATACTACATGATAAGTTCAAGGTCAAGGACCTAGGGGAGCTTAAGTAGTTCCTAGGCATAAAAGTCATAAGGTCTCAACAGGGCATTTTGTTGAATAAAAGAAAGTATGTGCTTGAATTGATTTCAGAAATGGGACTCAGTGGAGCAAAGCCTTATGCAACGCCACTGGAAATAAACCAAAAATTGACTACAATGGAATATGATAAGGCAGTGGGTGCAATAGATGATCTGCCATTGTAGGATATTTGTGCTTATCAAAAGTTGCTAGGGAAATTATTATATGTGACCATCACCAGACCTGATATCAGATACACAGTGCAGACATTCAGTCAATTTATGCAAGAGCCTAAACAATCACATTGGGAATCTCCCATTAGAGTGATGAAGTATCTCAAGAATGCACCTGGTTTAGGTGTGTTTATGAAGGTAGAATCAACCAGCATCTTACTTGTTGGTGTGACTCTAACTGGGTTACTTGTCCTAACACGAATCTATGACTGATTATGTTGTCAAATTTGGTGAATCCTTGGTGTCTTGGAAGTTTAAGAAGCAGCAAATTGTCTCAAGAAGCTCTGCAGAGGCAGAATACCGAAGCATGGCATCTGCTGTGGCTGAAGTAACATGGTAACTTGGCTTATTTCAAGAATTGGGAGTTGACATTACACACCCTGTTGTGGTTCACAGTGATAGCAAGGCTGCTATACAGATTGCTGCAAATTCAATTTTTCATGAGCGCACTAAGCATATCGAAATTGATTGCCACTTTATTCGAGATAAGATCAAGCAAGGAGTCATACACACTACCTTCATTGGCACTAAAGATCAACTAGCAGATTTATTGACGAAGGGGCTCAACAAAGTGCAATACTTTCATATAATGGGCAAGCTGGGAGTGCTCAATATTTTACACCCTCCAACTTGAGGGGGAGTATTGATATGTATGTATCTGTGCAATCTCACGTGGCAGTCCAACTTTGTTAGTTAGTCGTTAGCTACTAATATTATGTCAAGCTATAGCTTAGCTGTCACTGGTTAGTTATGTTAGTGGAGTTAATTAGTGGATTCAATTGTATATTTATAGAATTCAACATTCAGTTAATACATAGATTTCATTTCCCGAATTATGTTCCTTTCTCTTTTATCTCATTTCGCACCAGTTGCTTCCATTAGAGAAGCTTCAAGCTTCATCTGTTGAGCTCATATTTCAGCATATATCTAGGGGGGGGGGGGGTTAAATTAA
>MU730103.1:39831-52074 GCA_026770625.1 Nicotiana glauca
CACCCACCCTCTCCTACAAAGGTAAAATCCAAATCCAATGAACAGTACAGCACCCCTAGTCCCCCCCTTTTTCCACAGTCACCTTTTTAATTATTGAAAAATTACAAAATTTGAGCTTTATTCAGTTTATAATTTGACCGATTCTGAATTTCTGATCTGTTCATTTATAAACTCTTCTTCAATGCAAACATTTAACACATTTGATTGTTTAAAAAATTTATGCTGTTATTTTATAATTAGACTCAATTCTAGGAAACTCTAGATGAATTATGTGAATCGGCACTCTCCAATCTCCATGTTGTTTTATTTAAGCTTGTTTCAATCCAATATCATAAAACAACAACAATAAACTTAGTATAATTTCACAAGTGGGGTTTAGGGAGGGTAAATATACACCAACCTTACCCCTATTTTCAAGAAGACAGAGAACCTGTTTCTGGAAGACGCTCGGCTTAAGAAAAATAAATTAAAAGGCAGTAGCTCCAGTATCATAAAAGCGTAACAGAATTGCACTTCACATACTTCTTCCGTCTCAAATTATCTGTCGTATTTCTCTTTTACACGCTCTTAAGAAACATTAATTAGGAGGAGGATTGGACTATTTTACTCTAATTTATGTCTTAAGATATAATCTCTCTTCTCTTCATTGATTTTTTTTTAATTTATTTACGTGCTATCTCCATCTTTAAAAACAATAACAAGGGTAAAGCGGGAAAAGTATAATTTTTATTGTCTTGAACTTCTAAAATATCAAATAATTTAAGATAACTATTTTTAAAAAATACGACATATAATTTGAGATGGGGGAGTTTTTTTATTGATAAAGCACTAGCTGAATTTATGATGGAGCCACCTAATTCCTCAGCTTTCGTTTTGGATTGCTAGAGATTAGAATGGATTGAATTTTGTTCTATGGTCTTGCCTCGAAACCTCCTTAGCTTATCCTTTCATTACTAAATTTAAATCTCTCTCCGCCATCAATTCTCTCTATATAAAAAAAATTCAGAACTACTAGTATTATTGATATACTATAATGTTCATCTTGGAAATCTTCACCCACATCTTAAATGTTCACAAATTCAAAAAGCATTGGTATTAATGAGGATTTTACTTAAGTAGAAAAATACTCTCCTGCAATCCTACTCAATCTTGCACATCGAGTATCCAATTTCTCTACTATTTCGTTTGACTGCCAAAGAAATTAGGATATTCGCCTATTTGCAGTAATTAAAACTGGACTGACATCCTATTGGAGATGCTATTTACTGAATCACGGTCCTAGCAATTGGAATATGCTCCAAAGAAAATTCTCAAGGATAATTAATTGCTTTCATAATAACTGTCTACTTTGAATTTTGATCCCAATTTCTCCAATCTCCAGAACCCCACAGAGGAAAGCAATTTGGAAAGAAGCTTTCAGGGGAAGCAAAAGGGTAATCCTACCATAATTATTTTTTGACGCAATATATGGATGGATTTTCTATTTTATTTGAAGACATATCATGAAACAAGTTAAAGAAATTGACAACTTAGAGGGTCAGAAACTAGCAAATTCAAGCGACACAACCAAGAAAATAGAAAGTAGCTCGAAGTTATGTTCTGTTAAAGATGATTTGCATTTAAGACATACCGAAAGTGATTTTCCATATCATAAGATATTGACTAGTCAAACTTGAGTTTGGTTTTGAGTGTACAATAAGATTTGAATTCATTATATGGCTTGAACCTAAATCAAAAATGATTTTGTCTGGTCACAAGTAGAAAACAATAAAGCGGGTCATTTAAGGGCGCACGTATTCAAATTGAACTTTTAGGGAATTCAAATCTTTTCAATAACACTCGCCATGGAAAAGTAATGAATTTTGTTTTAGAAAATTCAAAATTTTTCAATAACACTCGCCATGGAAAAGTAATGAAAAACGAAAAAGATGTGTTCAATACATTTCTCCAATTTAATTTAATACCCTAACCATCATTATTTTTTTAGTATAATAGTAGCTCTTTTAGCTAACTCTGGCTATTAAATCAATTCCTATGGTAAGCGATTGTGAATTAATATAATGTGTTAATAACAATGCAAATTAAGTGGTTTAAATTTCTGACGGGATAAATTCCCGGTTAGCGGGTAACATTATTTTAATTCATCAAGTTTTACGAAGTTACTTCATACTTGTACAATGCAGTTCGATTTACATAACAAAAGAAATATATATACTATGTAAGTATTGATTTGTTCTAAATTTCAACGTCTATGACTAACTTTTCGATAATTAGTTGGTTTATTTTCTAAATATAGACAATACGACCAAAAAGGGTAAAGAAAAACCAAGGGCATAAGTGCAATAATAGACGATGCATGATGTATCGTGCTCAATTAAATTGGACCATTCAAATTTCATCAATAATGCCATTTGACGTAAACAGGAGTTAGATTTGAGCATGAAGTATGGGCCCCAATTATCACAAATTAGGTTTGACCAGAGACCAACATAACCATGGTTAAATGAACAGGTTCAGATCAGCGTAGTAAATAAATGAAAACCACACGTGTGGGGATGAGGGTACTAAGGGGGTGGGGTGGTACCATTTGGTCAGAATAAGAACAGAGCAAAACAGAGAGAAGAGTCCTACGGCCTGTTGGGTATGTCCCTCTGTTTCTCTCCATATAAAGACCGAGCAAATTCCCAAACAAAAGTAAGAGAATTTGCAGACGCCCTTTTAGTTTTAGCTTTTTTCTCTATATATATACCAAACAATTACTGATACCCAAAGACTCAATTCCCTGTTATCCCTTAACGCAGATAAAGAAGAAAATAGAATTCAAGAAACATGCCTGGAAATTTAGACCCTTTGGATGTGGGCGTTCAAATTCCATACTACTTTCGTTGTCCAATTTCCTTGGAGCTTATGCAGGATCCGGTGACCGTTTGTACCGGTCAAACGTACGACCGGCAAAGTATTGAGTCCTGGGTGGCCACCGGCAATACTACGTGTCCTGTAACCAGGTTGCCGCTCAGTGATTTCTCTCTTATTTCAAATCATACTCTTCGCCGGCTTATACAGGATTGGTGTGTTGCGAACCGGGCTTTCGGAGTTGAGCGGATTCCGACGCCGAAACAACCGGCTGATCCGGTTTTGGTCCGGTCGTTGCTGAATCAAGCAGCGGCTGAGTCTAATCATTTGAAGTCTAGGCTTTCGGCGTTGAGGAAACTCAGAGGACTCGCTCGTGACTCGGATAAGAATCGATCCGTAATTTCGGCGAATAATGCACGTGAAATCCTTTTGTCTATTGTGTTCTATCGCATGGATTCCGACTCGTCCGAGTTGAATCACGAGTCTCTCGCTATTCTCTCTATGTTCCCGCTCTCTGAAGGTGATTGCTTTTTTGTCGCTTCCGATCCGGACCGAGTTCGTTACCTGGTTTCTCTGCTTTTTCATCCTTCTATCGATGTCCGAGTCAACTCAGCTGCTTTAATTGAGGTTGTCGTCGCCGGATTAAGATCATCGGAGCTCCGTGCACAAATCAGCAATATAGATGACGTCTTCGAAGGAGTCGTCGGAATTCTCAATTATCCATTGGCCTATCCGAGAGCGTTGAAAGTCGGAATCAAGGCGCTGTTTGCTTTGTGCCTAGTGAAGCAACACCGTCAAAAGGCGGTGGCCGCCGGAGCGGTGGAAGCGCTAATTGACAGGCTACAGGATTTTGAGAAATGCGATTCGGAAAGAGCGCTTGCCACGATCGAACTCCTCTCCAGGATTCCATCCGGATGCGCCGCGTTAGCGTCGCACGCGCTAACGGTGCCTCTGCTGGTGAAAACTATCCTGAAGGTATCGGAGCGTGCGACGGAGTACGCCGCCGGTGCACTGCTATCGCTCTGCTTGGCGTCGGAACAAGCTCAAAAGGAAGCGGTTGCCGCCGGCATCTTGACTCAACTGCTGTTGTTAGTCCAAAGCGATTGTACCGAACGCGCAAAGAGAAAAGCGCAAATGCTGTTGAAGCAGCTTCGCGATTGTTGGCCGGAGGACTCCATCGCCAATTCGGATGATTATTTTGCTTACAGTGACGTCGTTCCTTTTTGAGGATTTCACCATTCTTACCTCTCTGTCTTGCACAATCTCCCCCAATTTTTGTAATTCGAGGTAAAAAAAAAAAAGTGTCTAGATTTTGCTAAATAGGGTATTATTCCAGTGTATGTAATTTTTGTACCTAAGAAAACAATTTTTTTTTTTGGCTGGAAAGTTGTTTTTTTCTTTTCTAATTGCGGTAACACACAAAAAAAAAAAAGAAGCTAGTTATTGTATTAACCCATAACATAAACTCTTTACCTAAAGTTTCTTTCCGTATTATTTTTAAAATTTAAGTTATATATAGTGATGACTGTGACTACAATAACTATAATTTTTTTTAAAGAAACATTATTTTATGGGACAATTCAACTTGCCTTTGACCGTGGACTACCTCATTAAACCAGATGTGCCTTAGCGGCCGCGGACGGGCTGACGGGAGCGGCAACTAACCGAAACCTATATGAAGTCTAATTCATCCAAAAGAGAAAGAGCTGTTTTAAAGAGATTTGGAAGGCAAGAGCACGGAAGAAAGACAAAGAATTTCCTTAAAGAGTTTTTATCTTCTTCTTTTTAATTCCATTAGTAGTCGTACCCGCGCGATGCACGGTCAGTATTAAAAAATATTAATTAAATTAAATTATAATCGGGCTTGTTTGATCCTATTAGAATATATTGCTTTGATAAAATTCAATTGTCATCTTACTTGTCAATACGATATACCCAATAATGTAATCTCTATTAAATCAAAGGTACTTATAAGTGAATAACTTTTTTGTTCTATATTTTTTTATTATATTAACCAATATTGAATATTCACTTTCTTTTTGTCAGATATGAGAAGATTTATAATTTATTACTGTTGAAATATATTTTTATTTTAAATTTTATTCTGTTGTTCTTAATAATATTATCTAAATTTTAATGAACAAAATCTCTATTAAACTAACGGGACTTATACAGAGAGCGCAATGAATAACTTTTTTGTTATGTATTTTTCTTTATTATATCATATAATATTTGATATTATTACATTGTTAAAAGAAAGTTTTATTAGCATATTACTTTATTAAATATTTTTCTCTGAAAGTTTTTTAATGTCTTTATTTCGTTTTATTTATTTTAAAATAATTTTAAAACTCCAACTTGAAATTAATCCCCAATTTGAATTGGTAATTTATTTTTTTTAATTTTATTTTTTATTTTAAAACTCCAACTTGAAACTACATCTCGATTTGAATGGGTAGTATTTCTCCTCTTTCTGGCTTTTTTTTTTATAGCGAATTTTTTTATTTTTTTTATTTTAAGATAATAAACTCCAACTTGAAACTACTCCCACCCAATTTGAATGAGTAGTTATTATTTTATATATTTATTTTTAATTTTTTTAATTATATTTAATTATAAGATATCTATATTTATTAACTCAAATAATGTAACCAATATATATATATATATATATTTATATATATATATATATATGTTAGTTTTTTCTTTTATTTTATTATTTTCATTTTTTATATATATTAAAATTCAAGAATAATAACCAACTTTGAAACTTTATATTGAATATTTTTCCCTGAAAGTTTTTAAATTTCTTTATTTTCGTTTTTTTATATTTTAAAATGATTTTTAAAACTCCACTTTGAAACTACTCCCAAATTTGAATAGGTAACTCATTATTTTTTTAATTTCATTTTTATTTTAAAATTATTTTAAAACTCCATCTTGAAACTACTTCCCGATTTGAATGAGTAGTTTTTCTTCTCTTTTTTCATTTTTTTATAGCCTTTTTTTTTGCCTTTTATTTTAAAATAATTTAGAAACTCCAACTTGAAACTACTCCCATCCAATTGGAATGGGTAGTTATATTTTAATATATTTATTTTCCCTTTTTTATATTTAATTATAAGATATCTATATTTATTAATCCAAATAAAGTAACCAATTAATATATATGGTAATTTTATATTTTATTTTATTATTTTCATTTTTTTATATATATTTAATTTTAAAATAATAACCAATAACTAATTCTAAACTAAATAACTAATTATGCCATGTGGCATTTTTTTAGGTTGCCACTTGGCTTAAGGAGAGGTCTTTTCCTCTCCTTTAAATAATATATAAATATAAATATAGATTATTTTAAAACTCCAACTTGAAACTACTTTCCGAATTGAATGAGTAGTTTTTCTTCTCTTTTTCCATTTTTTATAGCTATTTTTGTTTGCTTTTTATTTTAAAATAATTAAAAAACTTCAACTTGAAACTACTCCCACCCAATTGGAATGGGTAGTTATTTTTTTATATATTTTTTTTCATTTTTTTATATTTAATTATAAGATATCTATATTTATTAATCCAAATAAATTAACCAATTAATATATATGGTAGTTTTATATTTTATTTTATTATTTTAGTTTTTTATATATATTTAAATTCAAAAATAATAACCAATAACTAATTATGCCATGTGGCATCTTTTTATGTTGCCACTTGGTTTAAGGAGAGGGCTTTTTCCTCTCCTTTTAATAATATATAGATTGTTAATTATGACTTTATATAGTGAATCTCTTAGTATGAGTAGCTAAACCTGTCATCTAGGGCTGATGAAGCCAATTGTTGGATGAAGTCTTGACTCTATTTTGATATAATTGAGTCGTTTTTACTCTATGATTGTTCAACTACATGTTGTCTTGTGATTAATTGAAAGGGTTCTTGATTAATCGTGTCTAGTTATACTATGTGTTGCTTGAGAAAGAACAGTTGGTTAGATTGTTGTTGAACAACACCACTTTCGGATAAGTTAAGAGATTAATTACTTGAATTTAAAAGTAGGGTTAGGGATAACGAAACTTTGGTGGGATAACTCTAAGTTGCATAAATTGTTAACTAGAGTAGTTTGAGAGAATGCTTCTAGTAAATTACCATAATTGATCGAGAGATAATTGCGGCAATCCAGGACTCATATTTCTAATAGTGTTACTGCAAGATTATAGCTAACGTGTCAGAAATTAATCCGACAATTGGGGAAATCAATAACCCTAGGCCATTTTACCATTGAATTCAACTCTATTCTAGATTATTGCTAGTTTTATTTTTATTTTTCCTTAGTTAACTAAATTCTACTCGTTATCCATTAAAGTCTTGCATCCAGGAATTGTTTGAGCTATTCATTAGCAGTGTTAAAAGTTTTAGTAAATAGGTTAGTTCCCTGTGGGATTCGACTTCGGACTTGAACCAAATTATATTTGTAGCGATCGCTTAGTCTATTTTACAAGGCATAGTTGGGCGTGATAAAATTTTGACGACGTTGACGGGGAACTAACGATTTTATTTATTGCAACTTGGAAGAATTGCTAGGATTATTTGTTTAGATCGATTTTCTGTGGTGTTAAAAATATTTCCATCAAAATTCTCACATTTGAACTCTTCTGTGACTCAGGTGCATGCCTAAAAGCTCTATGAGAATTGGTGACCTCTTTGAAGGACTATCAAATCTCGAGAAAGCATTCCGGACATTGAATCGGGCTAATAGGAAGAACAAATAGCTGAAAAAAAACGAATAAATTAAAATTGAAATGGGTGACGTAGACAACAAGAATGATCAAGATGACCCAAACGTTAGAGAAGTAGCACTTCTTGTGCCGGAAGCTGCTCTCTATGATTGGGCGCAACCTACTGCTTATAACCTGATCACAACAATTGCGGTTCCTCAGATACAAGTGGAGACATTCCAAATTACCAACAACATGATGCACCTATTGCAGAATAAATGGTTGTTCTTTGGGTCATATATCGAAGACCCACAACAACATCTGAAGAACTTTCTACCAATATGTGTCACTCAAAGACAATCGAATATGACTCCTGAGGCAATCAAATTATTACTGTTCCCATTCTCAGTGATTGGGGAGGCTCAAACTTGCTGAATTCGCTCTCAATAAACTCCATTGCTACTTGGGAGGAACTAGTCAAGTAGTTCTTAAACAAGTTTTATCCACCCAACAAAACTACGAGGCAGATTGATGAGATATTGCAATTCAGTCAGAAACCAACGGAGACTTTGCAAGAAAACCGGGAGAGGTTTAAGGGTATGTTGGTGAAGTGTCCTCACCATGGCATTCTGGATCAAATGTTGGGACAGAGATTCTATATGGGTCTGGCTGACAGTCTGAAGGCCAATGTAGATGCTTCTGCCGAGGGTGCATTCTTGAGCAAAACATTTATAGAGTGCAAGATTCTTCTTGACAAGATATCTCAAAATTCAGGCTGGATGATGAGAGACACAACACTCACTCCAATAGTGCATTCTGTCACTCTTGAGCCAAGCAACACAAATGCAGAAAACATAGCCACTCTCATGACCCAGATGAGCTTGCTGACTAGAAAATCGATAAGATGGGTACGAAACAGGCACAATGTTGATACCACAAATGGAGGTTTATGCACTCCTCTCATAAATTAGTCATATATATGCTCGTGGAGTGGAGATAATGATAAACCAGGGTTTCAGAGAAGTCATGACTTATGTCAATAATTTCGGAGGTCAGAGGCAAGGTGGGCAGCAATGGGGACCAACAGCAAACTAGCAGTATAGACCAAACCAGCCATAACACAACCCCAATCGAGTAGGAGCACGGCCACAAGGCCAAGTCGTGCCTTATCAAAGGCAGTATGGCTATAATCAGCAGCACCAGCAACAGTTGACCACCAACCACCCCATAAACAACAGGACAATAACATGATCTAAATCAGGGGTATGCTGTAACAACTCATTGGGACAAATGGAAAGATGCAAGAGAAGTTAGTTGCACACGATTCAACAATCAAAGGCATTGAAACTCAATTGGTACAACTATCTATGGCTTTGAACAATCGCCCACAAGGAATAGTGCTTGCAGATACAAACATTAATCCAAAGGAGCAGAACCCAAATCAGCTCATGGCAGTGAGTCTCAGGAATGGGAGAGATATATACAGGGAGCAAGAAGTTTCTTAGTTTGCGAGAGAGACAACGCCAACTACTCCAGTTACATTAGAGACAGATGAGTCAGATGAGCTCGCCGAGGTTGTAATCGAGCAAGCACAAGTGGACAAGGGTAAAGAGAAGGAAGGTGAACTACTCATAGAATATATAGTAGAAAAAGCTTCCAGCAAAGAAAAGACACAAAGTAGTAGGCAGAGGTTGATTCCTGCACCATTCCCTTAGAGGTTGGCAAAGCAAAAGAAAGATGATCAACACAGGAAATTCATGGAAATTCTCATACAAATTCAATTGAATATTCCACTGATGGGTGCTTTTAGGTAAATGCCAAAGTATGCAAAAATGATGAAGGACCCGATGTCGCAAAAAATTGACTTCCAGGACCTGTCCACTATAACTCTGACGCAGACATGTAGTGCGGTAGTAACAAGGCCTATGGCTCAAAAGGTGTCTCATCAAGGTAGTTTCACTATCCCATGCACCATTTAGAGTTATGCGTTTGCTAAAGCATTGTGTGACTTAGGATCCAGTATAAAATTGATGCCCTTGGCAATCTATGCAAAACTGGGCATTGGCAGAGCTAGACCGACCTCAATGTTGCTGCAACTGGATGATCGCACAGTCAAGAGACCGCCATGAATTCTTGATTATGTGCTTGTTCAAGTGGGGAAATTTGTATTCCCTACAGACTTCGTCGTTCTTGACTGTCAAGTGGATGAAGAGATACCAATCTTTCTGGGCAGGCCATTTTTAGCCATTGGGAGAGTATTGATTGATTATGAGACTGGAGAATTGAAAATACGGTTGAACAATAAAGAAATAATATTCAATGTTCAACAATCTATGAGGAGACCCAGCGAATTTGGAAATTGCTCACTAGTGGAGGCCGTAGATGTAATACTTCAAGAGGAGGTTGAGACTATTTATGTCAGGGATCCATTGGAAGCCTGCCTGATGAATCTTAAAAATGTGGATTGTGAGGAGTTGGCAGAGTGGGTCATGGCTCTTGAAGGTCAAGGGCTCTGGAAAAGGGAACCCGAGTTTGAGCCCTTACACTTAGAAGAAAGAACAACAACACATGTGAAACCATCGATAAAGGACCCACCATAATTGGACATAAAACCACTTCCATCGCATCTCAGGTACACTTTTTTAGCGTCTAATTCTACTTTACCTTTTATTATATCATCCGGTTTGCTAGCTGTGCAGGTAGAGAAACTCTTATAGGTATTACAAGAATCTAAGACTGCTATCGGTTGGACCATGGCATACATAAAAGGTATTAGCCCAGCTTTTGTATGCACAAGATTCTCTTGGAAGAAGGGCAAAAACCTTACAGAGAACATCAATGAAGGCTGAACCCGAATATCAAAGAGGTGGTGAAGAAGGAAGTGATCAAATGGTTAGATGTGGGTATTATCTTCCCTATCTTTGAGAGCAATTGGGTCAGCCCTGTTCAATGTTGTTGATATCCAATTTTTTTCCATGTATTTTTATACTCAAAATACTTTCAAAATAGCATGTGTATGCATATTTAAGCACCCTCAAAGGTTTTGGTATTTTTTCCAAATTTTTAAAGATTTTTAAAACCAATTTATGGCCTATTTTGCACTATAAAATCCAATAATTATTCCCAAAACTTGTTATTTTGGTGAATAATTTATTTTTTTCTCACATTTACGCAAAAATATAATTTACATGATTTTATATAATTTTACAAGTCCATTTGGTATTTTTAAACTAAAATTGCATGAAATTGCAATTTTAGCCTATTTCTCGATTTAATAGCATTTTCAATCAAAAAATCATTCCCAATATTGTTAAATTAATACTTACATATTGTTTATTAAATCAGTATTTTTAATTTGAATTTTTGAACATCATTTACTATTTTTATAAATTCAAAATGGGGAAAATTGGCTATTTAAATTGTAGCCTCTTTACTTTCAATTATAGCCCAAATTAAACCCAAATCCCAGCCCAATTTACCCCCTAATTAAACGACCCAATCCCATCAATTACCCGACCCAGACCCAATCAAATAAACCCACCCGGTCAGCCTTTTAATCTAGGCCGTTGATCACTTTGATCAACGGCCATGATACTCCCTTTCCTTTTTAATTCACCAACCCACCCCTAACCCTAATCATTCTAATCAGACAGCCGCCCTTGTATCCCCCTCGTCTCTCAAAATTCTCTCAACTACCCTCCGAAACCCTAGCCCCATTCACCGGTCTCCGACCTTATTTCACCGGAAACTATGGCTTCTCAGACCCTGAGCAGCGTGTACCTACCCCCACATACCTCTATGCTCTTTTTGCTCGAGGTTTCAGAGTCCGACTTTGAAGACCCTGGCTCAGAATCTTTCCGATTCAAGTTCGATGGCCCTTTCCTGCTCATCTCCGGCGAGTCCTAGCCTTGTGAGTCCATCTCCGACTCAAGACCAGCCCATTCCAGGCCTTTCTCATTTTCTAAGGTTTTCTCTGAAACCCTAAGCCCTCGAGGTTTTCTTTGTTTCTCTCTCAGATCTACTTCAGATCCGTTCTATTTTCTAAGATTTTAAAATATTTTCCACATCTTTTCGATTTTTTGTTTTCAAAACTGTTCATCTTCTTAAAACTTAGGGTTTCCGTGATTTTTTTTACTTGCTCTACTGCTATCTCTTATATTTTACTTTCCTAAGTGTTTTCACTATGATTTCTGCGTATTTTTTCTTTATTGTAATTCCTCCTAGGGTTCCCGAGTAATTTCTTTACTATATTTTTTTTCTTTACTTAGATTTTCATGAATGTTTGTGTTCTTTGGACTCTCTGAGTTTGTTCTTGCCTGATTTTCTATGCTTTCATCTTTACCTTTGACTTGTGGAAGAAATACTAGATTTTGGGGTTTTCAAACCTGCTTGTGTACGACTATTTTGTTTGTTGCCTATTTGATTTTAAAACCCTAAATCTTCTAAACTCGTCTCATGTTTCTGATTCTTGCTAAGACTTGCAAGACCTTTTGATTTCATCCATGACTATGTTTTTCTACTTTTGATTGCATGACCACTCTGTTTGTTTAATTTTAGCCTCGTATGTATAAAGTTAGGCACTCTTTATAGTCAGACCTTTCTTTTTCAAAAAACAACCCTAATTTTGGGGATTGATTTCAGACCACCATTATGTGAGCTTATTTGATTCTTTCCTCGT
>MU730104.1:0-46440 GCA_026770625.1 Nicotiana glauca
ACTTTGACTCAGTTCATGAGTATGTACACCACCTTGGCTCAGGCAGGGTTGCTTCCCCTTGCTGCAGCCACATCCTAGGCCGGGGGATGAGCACAGACTCTCGCCGCCCGCACTCCTGAGCAGCGCGTGCAGGTTGAGCAGATTCCCAAGATTATTCTCGCATCGCTTGTAGTGCCAGTTCAGCCCGAGGACGGGTCAGTTTCTTCAGAGGACGAGCAGCGGAGACTTGAGAGGTTCAAGAAGTATGATCCCCCAGTGGATTAGCATCAGACGATGCCTTGGGATTTCTAGAGGAGTGCCACCGTATTCTTCACACTATGGGCATAGTAGAGTCTAGCGGGGTTTCCTTTACTTCTTTTCAGCTTTGGGGAGCCGCCTATGATTGGTGGCGCACTTATGAGATAGACAGTCCAGTCGAGGCTGCTTCACTGACTTGGACCCAATTCATAGATATGTTTATGAGAGAGTTCGTCCCCCAGAGTCTCAAGGACGCATGGCGCGCAGAGTTTGAGCATTTTCGCCAGGGTGCTATGACCGTTTCAGAGTATGCTATTCGTTATACTAGATTGGCCAGGCATGCACCGACCTTGGTTGCTACAGTCCGTAAGAGAGTTCGCATGTTCATTGAGGGTCTTATCCCACCCATCAGATCTAGTATGCCTCGAGAGTAGGAGATGAACATTCCTTATCAGCAGGTAGTGAGCATTGCTAGGAGGATTGAGGGTATGCTCGCCAGGGAGCGAGTGGAGAGGGAGGCCAAGAGGTCTTGAGAGTCGGTCCACTACTCCGGTGCCTGTACCCCAGCAGCAGGTCATCATGGTAGGGGTTATGTGGGTCGCTTCGTTCATTCAGCTCTTCCAGCAGCCAGCAGTGCTCCAGCTTCGCCTATACCTCAGGAGCCTTACTATGCACCTCCAGTTTCTAGCGCACCTCCTGCGCGGGGTGCTTTCAGAGTTTAGTCCAGCAGATCTGGCCCGAGCCAGTCACAGCCACTATGCCCTCCCAAAGCTTGTTTTGAGTGTGGTGACACCCGCCATATGGTGAGGGATTGCCCCAGACTTGGGAGGAGTGCACCCCCATATACTTCTCATCCACAACGCACTCAGTAGAGTTCTCAGGCCATGATCACAGCTCCAACTGCTACCCCACCTGCCCAACTGGCTAGGGGCGGAGGTCGGGGAGATAGAGGTCGCACTCGAAAGAGGGCCGGGATAGATATTATGTTATTCCTGCTTGTACCGAGGTTGTTTCCTCCGACTCTGTCATTATATGTATTATACTGGTTTGTCACAGAGAGGCATCGGTTCTATTCGATCTGGGCACTACTTAATATTATGTGTCTTCTTACTTTGCTCCACATTTGGGTGTGCCTTGGGATTCTTTGAGTGCCCTCATTTATGTTTCTACTCCTGTGGGGGATTCTCTTATTGTGGACCGTGTTTATCGGTCATGTCTGGTTATTATTCGTGGTTTTGAGACCAGAGCGGATTTATTGTTACTCAGTATGGTTGACTTTGACATTATTTTGGGCATGGACTAGTTGTCCCCCCATTTTGCTATTCTTGATTTTCACGCCAAGATCGTGATGCTGGCTATGCTAGGTATTCTGCGTATTGAGTGGAGTGGTACTTTAGATCACACTCCCAATAGAGTTATCTCTTTCCTTAAAGCTCATCATATGGTTGAGAAGGGGTGTGCCACGTATTTAGCTTATGTGAGAGATGTCAGTGCTGATACCTCTTCTGTTGACTCAGTCCAAGTGGTACGGGATTATCTCGATGTGTTTCCAGCTGATCTTCCGGGCATGCCGCCCGATAAAGACATTGATTTTGGCATTGATCTGTTGCTGGGCACTCAGCCCATTTCCATTCCTCCGTATCATATGGCTCCTCCTAAGTTGAAGGAGTTAAAGGATCAGTTGCAAGAATTGCTTGATAAGGGTTTTATTCGATCTAGTGTTTGTCCGTGGGGTGCTCCTGTCTTGTTTGTGAATAAGAAAGATGGTTCTATGCATATGTGTATCGATTATCGCCAGTTGAACAAGGTTACAATGAAGAACCGTTATGCTTTGCCTCGTCTTGATGATCTGTTTGACCAGCTTCAGGGCGCACAGGTGTTTTCTAAGATTGATTTGTGCTCAGATTACCATCAATTGAAGATTCGGGAGCCAGATATCCCGAAGACTACTTTTAGGACTCGGTATGGCCATTACGAGTTCCTTGTTATGTCATTTGGGCTGATCAATGCCCCAAACAGCTTTTATGCATTTGATGCACAGTGTGTTCAGGCCATATCTCGACTCGTTCGTCATTGCTTTCATAGATGATATTCTTATATACTCCCGAAGTCGAGAAGATCATGAGAAGCACCTAAAGACAGTGCTTCAGACCTTGAGAGAGAAGAAGTTATATGCAAAGTTCTCAAAATGTGAGTTTTGGATGAGTTCTGTGGCATTCTTAGGCCACGTGATTTCGTGTGAGGGCATTCATATGGATCTGAGGAAGATAGAGGTCGTGCAGAGTTCCCAAGTCATCCTCAGCTATAGAGATTCGCAGTTTCCTTGGTTTGGCAGGCTACTACCATCATTTTGTAGAGATATTTTCATCGGTTGTGGCCCCAATCACTAGACTGACCCAGAATGGTGCTCCATTTCAGTGGACAAAGGAGTGTGAGTCGAGCTTTCAAAAGCTTAAGAAAGCTTTGCCTACAGCCCCAATTTTGATGTTGCTTACCGGTTCGGGGTCTTATACTGTCTATTGTGACGCCTCGTGAGTTAGCCTCAAAGCGGTGTTGATGCAGGATGGTAGGGTGATTGCCTACGCGTCCAGACAGTTGCAGATACATGAAAAGAATCACCCTATCCATGACCTTGAGCTAGCTGCTATTGTTCATGCCTTGAAGATCTGGTGTCATTATTTGTACGGTATGCCTTATGAGATCTATACTGACCATCGGAGTTTGTAGCACTTGTTCAAGAAAAAGGATTCGAATATGCGTCAGAGGAGGTGGTTAGAGTTGCTGAAGGATCATGATATTACTATTTTGTATCACCCGGGCAAGGCCAATGTGGTGGAAGATGCCTTGAGTCGTCGGGCGAAGAGTTTGGGAAGTTTGGCATATTTACCAGCTTCAGAGAGGCCTATGGCGATGGATGTTCAAGCCTTAGCCAGCCAGTTTGTCAGATTGGATCTTTCAGAGCCCATTCGGGTTCTAGCTTGTGTGGTTTCTCGTTCTTCCTTATTTGATCGTATCAGGGAACAAAAGTATGAAGACCCTCATTTGCTTGCCCTTAAGGAAAAGTTCTAGTATGGCGATGCTAGAGATGTGACCATCGAAGATGACAGGGTATTGAGGATGCAGGGCCGGATTTATGTGCCCAATGTTGATGGGCTTCGAGAGTTGATTCTAGCAGAGGCCCATAGTTCGCGGTACTCTGTCCATCTGGGTGCCACGAAGATTTATCAGGAGTTGAGGTAGCACTATTGGTGGAGGCGGATGAGGAAATATATAGTTGGTTATGTGTCTAGATGCCTCAACTGCCAGCAGGTGAAGTATGAGCACCAGCGAGTGGGTTGCTTCAGCAAATAGAGATTCCGGAGTGGAAATGGGAGCACATCACCATGGATTTTGTATCTGGACTCCCACGAACCTTGAAGAAGTTTAATGCCATTTGGGTTATTTTGGATCGGCTGACCAAGTCCGCTCATTTCATTCCTGTGTGTACCACTTATTCATTGGAGCGGTTGGCATAGATTTATATCCGGGAGATCGTCTGTCTGTATGGTATTCCAGTTTCTATTATTTCAGACAAAGGTACTCAGTTTACATTGTGGTTCTGGAGAGCCTTAGAGTAGGAGTTAGGTACTCGGGTGGAGTTGAGCACAACATTTCACCCTCAGACGGACGGACAGTCCGAGTGCACTATTCAGATTCTTGAGGATATGCTCCATGAGTGTGTGATTGAGTTTGGAGGGTCTTTGGATCAGTTCTTTCCATTGACGGAGTTTGCTTACAACAACAGTTATCAGTCCAGCATTCAGATGGCATCGTATGAGGCTTTATATGGTAGAAGGTGTAGATCTCCAGTGGGTTGGTTTGAGCCGGGTGAGGCTAAGCTATTGGGCACATAGTTGGTTCAGGATACATTGGAGAAGGTTAAGGTGATTCAGGATAGACTTCGTACAGCCCAGTCCAAATAGAAAAGCTACACGGACAGGAAGGTTCGTGATGTTTCGTATATGGTTGGTGAGCGGGTTCTGCTTCGGGTTTCGCCTATGAAAGGCAACATGAGATTTGGGAAGAAAGGAAAGTTGAGTCCGAGGTATATTGGCCATTTTGAGATTTTGAGGCGAGTTGGGGAGGTTGCTTATGAGCTTGCCTTACCTCCCAGTTTGGCTGGAGTTCATCCGGTATTTCATATTTCGATGTTTCAGAGATATCACGGTGACCCGTCGCACGTGTTGGATTTCAGTTCAGTCCAGTTGAACAAGTATCTATCCTATGTTGAGGAGCCAGTGGCTATATTGGACAGGCAGATCAAGAAGTTGAGGTCAAAGAACATTGCTTCAGTAAAGGTTTAGTGGCAGGGTCAGCCGGCCGAGGAGGCGACCTGGGGGATCGAGCAGGATATGCGCAGTAGTTACCCTCATCTTTTCACTACTTCAGGTATGTTCTCTATGCTTGTTCGAGGACGAACGAATGTTTAAGTGTAGGAGGATGTGACGACCCAACCGTCCGTCTTAAGAATTAATGCCCCGATCCCCTATTAACTGCTTCCTCTAAGTTCATTTGCTATTTTGGTTTGCCGGAATGTTTGGTGTTGAGTTTCGGAGAGTTTTGGGACACTTAGTCCCTAAATGAGAGCTCAAGTGTTGAAAAGTGGTCCGTAGATGGAACGGTGTGAAGACGGCCTCGGAATGGAAATCAATGGTTCCGTTAGCTCCTTTAAGTGATTTCGGGGTTGGGAGCATGTTCGTAATGTAGTTTGGAAGTCTGTAGCTAATTAGGCTTGAAATGCCGAAGTTTGAATTTTTGAGGTTTCCGCTTCGATAGTGAGTTTTTGATCTGATGGTCGGATTGGAATTCTGGAAGCTGTAGTATCACCGTCATGTCATTTGGTACGTGTGTGCAAAATTTCAGGTTATTCGGGTGTGTTTTGGATAGGTTTTTAATCGAAAATGTGTTTTGATGGAATTTGAAGTTCTTAGGCTTAAATCATTGAGTAATTTGGGTTTCTGGTGTTGTGTAAGGTATTTTAAGGATTGGTACAAGTTTGAATAGGGTATTAGGTGTTATTGGCGCTGTTGGTTGAGGTCCCGGGGGTCTCAGGATGATTTCGGATGGTTGACGGAAGGTTTTGAAGTTGAAAAGTTGTTGAAGGCTGCTGGTACCTATCATAACCGCACCTGCGGTTTGGGTTCTACGGGTACGGAGCTGCAGAAGCGGCCTGGCCATCGCAGAAGCGGAAATTGGGCTCCCTCAGCTTTTCCACAGGTGCGGAAGTTCAACCGCAGATGTAGATATGCACATGCGAGACTTTTATCGCAGATGCGACTCTGGGCTATTAGTTGGAAACCACAGAAGCGGTATATATTCCGCAGAAGCGGAATCCGCAGGTGCGGTATGAGACCGCAGAAGCAGAACCAAGCAAAAGGGAAAAAAATATAGTCGCAGAAGCAGACTTGGTCCGCAGAAGCAGGACCGTAGATGTGGTCCCTTGACCACAAAAGCGGAAATCATTGTTCTGAAACATGAAATTCGAGGGTTTAGTTTCAAAAGTTAGAAAAATCAAATTTGAGCTCGGGAGAGGGCGATTCTGAGTGGGTTTTGAAGAGTAGTTCATTGGGTAATGTTTCTCTAATCCCTTCTAGTTATATTCCATCATTATGTAGTTAAATCCATCATTTAAATTCGAATTGAGGATCGAAAATTGGGAAAATGGGAAGATACTTAATAGACAGAAATTTTGGGTTTTGAGTGGGGGTTTGACCTCCGATTTGGGAGATCTTTGTATAGTTGGACTCGTAAGAGTACGAGGGTTCTAAAAATGTAAAAATTATTCAATTCTGAGTTGTTGGCCTAAGGGGCATTTTACCTAAATTTGCGTCTTAGCTTTAAATTAAATAATAGAATCTGTTGCTTGAGATGTTATTTACGATATGTAATTGAATTGAATAGATTTGGGCCATTTGGAGTTGGATACTCGTGGCAACAGCGTGGTTTTTGGTTGATTTTTGTGGCGGTTCGATGTAAGTGGCTTGTCTAACCTTGTGTGGGGGACCTTTCCCATTAGGATATGATATTTGGTAATTGAATGCCTTATACGTGAGGTGACGAGCGCGTACTTGAGCTAATTGTTAGAAATCCGTTTTTCTTTGAAGTATTTAAATTGAGTTTTCTTGCTTTTTTGTTTATTTTAAATTGCAAGTTTTATCCTATGCTAGTTTAGAGAAGCATGTTTATTTGACTTACTTGCCTAAGTACTTAAACTGTCTTGTTTGTACTCCGTGAAGCATGAATAGACTAGGATTTTCGATTAATTGTTCTGAGTTTAGCGTTTATCCTAATTTTTGGGCTGTTATTGTGTATTTTAAATTGGGACTACGGGACGACATCCACGGAGATCCCCCTGCACTTGTAATGTTCTGGATTGAGGGTGCGGGATACAAAGAGATCCCTGGCACATGTGAATGTAAGTTTTGAGGATACCAAGAGATCCTTGGGATATCAAGAGATCCCTGACACATGTAAATGTAAGTTTGAGGATACCAAGAGATCCTCGGGATACCAAGAGATCCCTCGTGTATATGATGAGGATACTAAGAGATCCTCGGTTGTTGTTCCTGTTGTGAGTAATATTTACTGGTTTTGTCATGTTTCTATTTTCTATTACGGTTTCCGTATTTATTCTGTTTAGATTCTCGTTGTAGACTTTATCTATACTGTTTTTCCTCATCTTATTATTTATTATGTTATATCTCAGTAAGGCCCTGAACTTTCCTCGTCACTACCTAACCGAGGTTAGGCTTGGCACTTACTGAGTACCGCTGTGGTGTACTCATGCCCTTCTTGTGCATGTTTTTCAGGTGCAGATCCAGGTACCTCCACTCAGGCGCACTATCCTCGAGGCAGAAAGATCTAGCAGAGACTTCGAGGTCTATCTGCTGCGTCCGCAAACCAGGAGTCTCTATTCTATTCCAGCTTTAGTAGACAGTCTATCCTTTCTTATAGTTGTTTAGACATTCTGGAGTTAGAGCAGTGTATTACGTTTCCCTTAGCCTGTGGTTCCCGTGAGTTTCCGGGTTTTGGGATGGTGTTGTAGGCTTACGCATTTGTTTTGAGTTGTATATGCCGAGCGACCTTTATATGCAGTTATTATTTTAACTTTTTCAGTTTTAATTAATTATTTCGCAAGTTAGGTTGTTATTCCGCATTGTTAGGCTTACCTAGTTATAGGGACTAGGTGCCATCACGACATGTTCAAGGAGGGCGAACTGGGGTCGTGATAGAAACTATCGAGGTTAAAGCTCTCGGGACTCATGAGTAAGAATGAGTTCGATAAACACACCGACCCTGCAGAGGCACCTCAATTATCAAAGGATAATTTTAGTGTAGATGCATCGGGGGTCGTGTCAACTATTGGAAGAATCAAAGACACCAGGTGGCCCATGCCTATACAAATCGATCCTTCTCAAAGGAATCCAAACTTGATGTGTAATTATCATGGCACACATGGCCATAGAACCGAAGACTGTAGGCAGTTAAGGGAGGAGGTAGCTCGGTCGTTCAACGAGGGTCACCTTCGAGAATTTCTCAGTAATCGAGCTAAGAACCACTTCAGGGAGAGAGATGCAAGCAGAAAAAATGAGCAGGAAGAACCACAACATGTAATCCACATGATCGTTGGCGGTGTTGACGTCCCACAAAGACCTATATTCAAACGCACCAAGGTGTCGATCACCAAAGAAAAATGAACTCGGAGCTATATGCTCGAGGTCGTCCTATTATTCTATGATGAGGAAGCAGAAGGCAAATCTCAACCGCACAATGACGCCCTGGTAATTTCTATTCTTTTAAATAAAATTCAAGTTAAAAGTGTTCTAGTGGATCTAGGTAGCTTAGCAAACATAATCAGATTGAGGGTCGTAGAACACCTCAGCCTATAGGATCAGATTTTACCTGCATCCCGAGTCCTAAATGGCTTCAACATAGCAAGCAAAACAATAAAGGGGGAGATAATCCTACCAGTAATCGTAGCCGAGACCATACAAAATACAAAATTCCATGTCATCGAAGGCGACATAAGGTATAACGCACTCCTCGGGAGACCATGGGTAGACAATATGAGGGCAGTACCTTCAACTCTTCATCAGATGATGAAGTTCCCAATAAAGGATGGTGTGAAAATTGTTTACGGAGAGCAACACGCTGCAAAGGAAATGTTTGCGTTCGATAAAGTGACATTAATACCAGAGCCTTCGACCTCGGAAAATTCAAACACCAGAAGTAAGCAGACAACTAAATAGCAATCACCACCCCCAGCCTTGACAGAATCGAAGCAACAGTTAATCGAAGACGCAGAAAAGGTTTCCTTACTCCTCGAAATTTTGTTGTTCCCGAAGAGTCCGATGCACCCAAGTCAACGGTCGAGGAACTGGAGCAGGTCATACTGATTGAATATACGCCCGAAAGAAAGGTATACTTGGGAAGTGGATTAACCCCCAACTCAGGAAAAATTCATTCAATTTCTTATTGATAATATGGATTTCTTTGCTTGGTCCCATTTAGATATAACATGGGTTCCACCAGAAATAACAACACACCAGCTAAGCCTCGACCCCAGGTTCAAATTGATCAAGCAAAAAAGGAGGCCCCAGTCCGAGCTGAAGCATGCATTCATAAAGGACGAGGTAACCAAACTTCTTAAAATAGGGTCTATTCGGGAAGTAAAATACTCTGAATGGTTATCCAACGTAGTTGTAGTTCCTAAAAAAGGAAACAAACTTAGAATGTGTGTAGATTACAAGGATTTAAACAAAGCATGCCCAAAAGACTCTTTTCCATTGCCTAACATCAATCGTATGATCGATGCCACGGCTGGCCACAAGATCATTACTTTTCTCGATGCCTACTCCGGGTATAATAAAATTCAGATGAACCCGGAAGACCAAGAAAAGACCTCGTTTATCACTAAATTTGGAACTTATTATTACAACGTAAGTCCCTTCGGGCTAAAAAATTGAAGGAGCTACATACCAATGCCTAGTTAACAAAATGCTCGAGGAATAGATAGGTAAATCGATGGAAGTTTACATTGATGATATGTTGGTTAAGTCCTTGCGCGCAGAGGAAAATTTAACTCATTCGCAAGAAACATTCAAAATTTTGAGGAAGTACAACATGAAGCTTAATCCAGAAAAATGTGCCTTCGAAGTCGGCTCGGGTAAGTTCCTCGGCTTGATGATGTCGAATCAGGGTATCGATATTAACTCGGACAAGATCAAGGCCATCGAGGATATTACGATCGTGGATAGTGTGAAGGTCGTGCAAAGTCTAACAGGACGAATAGCCGCCTTGGGCCAATTCATTTCGAGGTCATCAGATCAAAGTCATAGGTTCTTTTCCTTGATCAAAAAGAAAAAGGATTTCGCATGGACCCCGGAATGCCAGCAAGCCTTGGAAGAATTGAAATGATACTTATCGAGCCTGCCTTTGCTTCATACCCCGAAGGTAGATGAAAATATTTACTTATATTTGGCTGTGTCTCAGATAGCGATAAGTGGGGTACTAGTTCGAGAAGAGCAAGTTATGCAATTCCCTATTTATTATGTAATCCGAACTCTAGGAGATGCTGAAACTAGATACCTTCACTTGGAAAAATTAGCAATTTCATTAATAAGCGCATCTAGGAAGTTAAAGTCATACATTCAATGTCATCCCAAATGTGTGTTAAATACTTATCCCCTTCAAAAAAATATTTTGCATAAGCCCGAACTATTAGGCCGTTGGCCAAATGGGCCATTGAGCTTAGTGGGTACGATATCAAATATCAACCCTGAATGGCCATCAAGTCTAAAATCCTAGCTGACTTCGTGGGCGATTTTACAGAGACCCTCGTACCCAAAGTGGAAAAAGAACTCATGCTAAGATCGGGTACATCATCGGGGATATGGACCCTTTTTACGAGCGGTACCTTGAATGTGAAGGGGACTGGGGTTGGCATTGTCTTGAAGCCACCTACAGGTAGTAACATTAGATAATCTATAAAACTTCTAGGTTGACTAATAATGAGGCCGTGTATGAGGCCATGATAACAGGTCTCGAGTTGGCTAAGATCTTGGGGGTAGAAGTCATTGAAGCCAAGTGCGATTCACTGTTGGTGGTAAACTTAGTAAATAAAAGTTTTGAAGTTTGAGAGGATAGGATGAAACGGTACTTGGATAAGCTACAGGTAACTTCGCTTTAAGGAGTGGACTCTAGATTATGTGACTCAAGAACAAAATAGTGAGGTTAATGCACTTACTAATTTGGGATCCTCGGTTGAAGAAGATGATATCGTCCCGGGGACCGTCGTCCAGTTATCGAGGTCTCTGGTTAAAGAGGGTCATGCCGAGATAAATTCAACAAGTTTGACTTGGGACTGGAGAAATAAGCATATCGATATTTGAAAAATGAAAAACTCTCATCGGACCATAAAGAATTGATGGCCCTACGAACCAAGGCTGCTAGGTTCACATTGGATGAAGATGGAACATTGTATAGAAGAACGTTCAATGGGCCACTGGCGTATGTTTGGGCCAGTAGACATTGATTATGTTCAATGAGAACTCCACGAAGGTACTTGTGGGAATCACTTCGGCGTCGAATCTTTGATTCGCAAAATTATTAGAGCAGGGTATTACTGGGACATTATAGAAAAAGATACTAAGGAGTTTGTCAAAAAATGTGATAAGTGCCAACAGTTTGCACCGATGATCCACTAGGCCGGAGAACAACTCCACTTGGTCCTATCCCTGTGGCCTTTCATGAAATGGGGAGTGGACATAGTTCGCCCTCTACCAACAGCCCCAGGTAAAGCTAAATTTATTTTGTTTATGACTGGTTATTTTCTAAGTGGGTGGAAGCACAGGCCTTCGAGAAGGTTAGAGAAAGAGAAGTTATTGACTTCATCTGGGACAGTATCATATGTCGATTCGGGATGCCTGCCGAGATTGTATTTGACAATGGAAAGCAATTCGTCAGCAGCAAGGTGACGGAGTTCCTCGAAGCACATAAAATAAAGAGGATCTTATCAACACCGTACCACCCAATTGGAAATGGACAGGCCAAGTCAACAAACAAACCCATAATTCAAAACCTAAAGAAAAGGTTGGACGATACAAAGGGAAAATGGAGAGAAGTTCTACCCGAGGTCCTTTGGGCATATCGAACAACATCGAAGTCTGACATAGGGGCTACTCCATTCTCTTTAGTATATGGCTCTGAGGCCCTTATCCTTGTCGAGGTCGGAGAACCCAGCGCCAGGTTTCGACATGTATCGAAGGAGTCAAATCATGAGGCTATGAATACTAGCCTCGAGCTATTAGATGAAAAACAAGAGGCAACACTTATTTGGATGGCCACACAAAAGCAAAGAATCGAGAGATACTACAATAGAAGGACCAACCTTAGACACTTTGGAATTGGGGACTAAGTTCTACAAAAAGTCACCCTCAATACTCGAGAACCGAATGAAGGAAAGCTAGGCCCGAACTGGGAATGACCGTACCAAGTCATCGGAGTTGTCAGTAAAGGATCTTACAAACTTAGCACAATGGAAGGTGAACAACTGTCAAACAATTGGAATGTATCACTACTCAAATGATACCATTGCTAATGTATGACTTTCTCTTTTTGTCCTATTAAATTTGAAACTAATCCATTCCACGTGATCGATAAAAGATATTGAAGACACCTTTCTACACAACAGACTTAGGTTTTAAAGCACGCGTTGTACTCTTTTTCCCTTAGATCGGATTTTGTCCCAAATGGATTTTACCGGTAAGGTTTTTAACGAGGCAACAACTATGTGCTACCTAAGGAGAACTCAACAGTATCCACGACTTCTTTTCAATCAACCTTGAATACTGGGGGTCATCACCCTCGGAGGATATATTTACGAGGAAAATACTTCACGCCAAAGAGGGCCTCGATAGGAGAACTTTGTAATGGGACAAACGGTCAGATGAACCGTGTCCATATAAAATAGTCGAGCCCCGACGACAAACATGTACTCATGTATCGATTATTCAAAGAAGCATTCTTTCTATATCGAAACACTTAGTGTCACAAAGAAGACTACTATTATACGAGCTTTACACTTATAATTCTACGAGAAATGGCTCAAGGGCTAGAACGCAAATACACCCCGAATACTCGGGGACTATCATCGACATTCAACACACCCGAGTCATCGAAAACTTGAATTCATAAGACCTTAAAGAGGCATCCCCTTGATATAAAGGCCAAGGCCATCATACTCGTGGACTAACCTTTTTCGAAAGGTTATCGAGAAATAATTTCAAGAGACATACCCGAAGGCTACGACCATATTAAAGAATATTGTCATATAAAAAGGCTACAACCAAAAAATGCAGCTCAGAGACGTCTGACTTCCGCCATAAATTAAAGGCCTTCAAACACTTCGAAAAAATCAGTTAAATCAGGCTACCCTCGGCAAAAGCAAATGATAAAGGGCTTCTATAGCATCAACTTTGAAAAAACCTCAATAGGTATTCGATCATATTTACACAAATAAATTACAAAAAAGGTTCCGATCTATCGAAACTTCGAAAAACCCAACGGGTACAAAAAATGCATGCTAATGCATAGAAAAATTTTCACTAAGTCTTTTAGCCAAAAAGATGGAAAATTTATAGCCGTTTTAGAGGACGAATTGGCCCAACATAAAAGAGCCTAAAGGCCGATATAAAAGAGCCTAAGGGCCAAAACATATAGGGTTAGATACCTTTCTCTCACTCAACTTGGACTCAAGAGTCCCATCATCTCGAGCGCGTGTCAAATCAACTTAAGCTTAGCTCGAGGATTAACAAAAACCTTAAGAGGTATTCTATTATAAAGATCGCCCATTGATCAATAAAAAACCTAAGGGTTTATTATATTCTGAGTCCAACCCAATATTCAGACTGATCATTAAAATTATAACATCAAATTTTTTCACAAATGAAGATGAAACGGAATTCAATGCAAATCGAAGATGAAGCAAAGAGATTCTTTATATTTATAAGACATGTTTACAAAAGATATTTACAATACCCATGAGGGGCCTTGTACAAAAACACAAAAACAAAATAAAGGAACCTAATCTACTTCGGGGCCACATCTTCGAGAACTACATATCTAGAAGCCACATCCTCAGGAGTTAAAACTTCGGGAGCTGCGTCTTTGGGAACCTCCTCCTCGGGGACTTCATCTTCATCTCCTCCACTCTCAGAGCCACTAGCCGAATCCTCATCATCAGAGAGCAAAAGCCAACCTCTTCCTCCAAAGTCTTTGATTTTTCAATGTCGGTTGAGAGGTCAAAGTCACGAGCCTACACCTCATCGAGGGTTTCTCTCCAGGATTGTCGCCTGGCATGGTCGAGAGCACATGATAACTTAACTTTGGTTGCAGCAGAGATCTCCTATGCCCGAGTGTTATCAGCTTCAGCGTCATCTCGGTACGAAGACATAAATTCCTCTGCATCAGATTTGGCCTTTGCAAGCTCAGCAGCAGATTTAGCTTCGAGCTCCTCGATTTTGCGGCTTCGGGCTAGGCTTTCCTCCTTTACATTTTGAAGCTAGAGTTCAATTGAAGTCTACTGCTCCCGAAGAGTATCTTTCTCTGAGGTGAGATGGTCCATACCTTGTTCCACCCTAGGGTCTCGGCCTCCTTCATCTTGAGCTCCTCTAGAAGTTGCTCCACCATCTCGCCCTTCAGCTGGGCCTGCAAGGATGAAGTGGTAGCCGCCTAATCGGACAAATTCATAACAAAACCTCAAAGTTTATATTACCTTTTGGATAAGCTCAGTCTGTTCTAGATGATCCTTCGCTAACTTAACTCAGAGATCCCTAACCTCCCCCTCTTTTTGTACATAAAAGCGCTTAAGGCTATCCCTATCTTCCCCCAGCCTTTTGAGTTTGGCTTCACATCAAACAAGCTCGGCCCAAGATTTGGAAAATGATTGTCGCTGAAGCGACACATCCTCCACGCAAAGAAAGGAGTTAGACTTAGAAAGATGAGAATTAAACTCGAGTATAATTATGAAGAAAAAAACTTTCTTGTTTGATAAACCTTTGGTCCTCATAAAAAATAAATGAGGCATCAGGATTGGGACCATCCTCAATCCCCACAAGGTACTCTTGAAAAATGTCACTTCCTTCATGGGTCATTCCCACATCAGGAATCCTTATGGCATGGGCATCTCCAAGTCTTGCATAAACATAAAGTAAGTATTTCACTAAGAAACATAAGTATGAAAACAATAGAACTCACCATGGTTTTTAGCCTCCCATTGACCTTTGGCTAGGTCACGCCAGCTACGTTCCACGTATGAAAAAGTAGAGGCCAGTTACCGAACCCAACCCTCGAGGTTTGGGACCATACCAGGAAACCAAGCAACAGTAACACCATCAGAAAGGGATTACATCGTGAAAAGGATAAGGTCGAGAAAGAGTAGGGAAAGCAGAATATGAAGTCATTATCGATAAACTTGTACTTATGTTTCATATTTCATTCCTCGGGGAATGATATCCTCTCAGTAGGAATCAAGCCGGAGGTCCTGATTCGAACAAACTGGCTCATCCATCCTCGGTCCTTATCCTCATCGATGCTGGAGAAAAGAGATTTTGTGGATTTATGTTCCAGCTTTATCAGACCACCTCGATAAAGGCGAGGGCTATATAGCCTGATCAGGTGGTCGAGGGTGAAAGGAATCCCATTGACCAAGCTCGAGAAGTATCTAATTAGGTTGATGATGCACTAGAATGAATGGTAGATCTAGCCCAACATCACCTGGTATTGTTGGCAAAAATCAAGAATGGGGATCGATAGGACCCAACGTGAATAAGTAGGTATACACACTTAAGTACCCTGTCTTATGAGTAGTGATGTCCTCTTCAGGGGAAGGTATCACAACATTTTTATTCTTCCAGTTGCAGTCCTTTTTCACCTGTTCAAGCTCATTTTCAGTTATCAAGCAGATGTATCGGGACATGGGCTCACATCGTCCCGGTGTCGATGCAAGTTTACCGATTTTGAAATTGGAAGTTAGTTCGCATGATGGGGGAATACACTCCTTGATATGAGGTGGAACCACCGCTCTATCTCTGGCCGGCCGCGATGATGAAGAATCTTTTTCTTTTTGAGGTACAGTTTTAGATGTTTTAACCATTGCGGTTTGTAAATTCAAGAGAAGAGAAGAAGTATATGATGTAGTAAGAGCAAATTGAGAGAAGGGTGAACGCAAATAAATTGAAGGAGATAAAGGGATTTTAAGAATGATTTGAGAAGTTAAGTTTGCAAAATTGTGAAGTTGGCCTATTTATAGAGGTCGCTTAAGCATGTTGGGGAAGGAAAATAGCCGACCGTCAGCCCGCTCCAATTAATGACTTTGGGAACTACACGGAAGAGACTTTTAAATCACATCAGCCACTAACATCATGAGATTGACATCATGACCAAGGCGTCAGAACATCAAAGGTCAAATTATTTCTTATCGTGTTACTCTAAGAAACGCGGGGACTATCTGTATATGGTCGAAATTAGGTATGCTCGATACCTTGGGCTCGAGGGATCGCCTTAAGCCCGGATTCAGGATAGACCGAGTTCGATCTCGATGGGCTAGGCTCGAGCTCGATGACAGAATACAAGGCCAAAGAATTAAGTGTTCGAGGAACGTCAAAGCCTAATATGACTAGGCCTCGAGATTATGCCGTTATGGATTTGTAATAGAATGAGCAAGATTTCTGCCACATCCCCAAAATCATGGCATAAATCTTGGAATAGATTTGTACGAATATGTACTAGGCGTTTAAACAACTATCTTAACAAGATTCTTTACTATAAATAGAAATATACCTTATTTAGGGTTCCCCTATTATATAAAGGGGACCCCAATCATTAATCATTAATCATTGGAAAAGAATATACTCTCTTACTTTTCTCGCTCATTGTTCATCAGAATAGTCCTTTAGCTTTATTATTCTTGCTTTATTGCTCTTAACCAATCTCGAGGTCACTTGGGCTCGAGGTTGATACTGATTTATCTACTGGTTTGATCTCACTTATTCCTTTCATCTATTACTTCAAAATTCTTGATTATTAATTAGTATTAAACTAAATCACATATCTTTAAAACCACAAATTAAATTTAATTATTGCTCATATTTTTTAGGTAAACAAAAAGAAATCTAAATTATTATCGTGACCCAAAATTCCAACCAATCAGGAGTCGTGATGACACCCAATACTGCACGCTAATCAAACCAACACAACAAATGATGCAAAAATAAAAGCAATAAATAACTAACAACCGAGCAATAACATAACATAAAAAATAATGTTGTGATAACATAATAAAGTTCTTAAACCAATAACTAACGTAAACTACCTCAAAATTTGGTGTCATAAGTATATGAGCTTCTAAATCCAACTAAATACAAGGTTCTGAAAGAAATACCACACTGGACAAAAAAATAGAAACAATACAACGAAAATAGGAAAGTAACTCTAAGACCTGCAAACGGGATGCAACTCTACCTTGAATTACTGTCTGGTATCCTCTAAGTACCTCTTGGGAATCCACTGATACCAATATCAAAATCTGCACAAAAAGTGCAGAAGTGTAGATGAGTACAACCAACCCTAAAATCACTTAAGTCTCTCTAAAGTGAAACAGTTCCTCTGAGGAGTTAATCACTTAATTTGCATGAAAATCACAATACCAATAAAAAGGATTATGACATAACAAGATCAAGACCCCTTGCAACCCTAAAATCATTTGTCTCTATCCTTGATAGTCGTTTATGCACACGCTATGGGAATATGCTAAAATCTACTCTCACACTGAGCAAATTCACAATAGCTCTGCAATGCTTTAATGGCAGAAGCTTCTATAGCACAGAAATGAAGAAGAAGCAGTCATTGCAAAATGATTCTCTATTATTTCTCTAAAGATACAGGGAAGTATTATACAAGTCTAAATAACATTAATTATTGACTTATGAGCTGGACATGAGCTGGAATTAACTGACTAACTACCTGATGAACATAGTGTCTGCTCTAACTAATTGTAACTAACTAAAACTAACTAGAGTTCACAAGACTCCCCCCTCAAGCTGGAGGGTGAAATATATTCAGCACTCCAAGCTTTTTAAGAATAAGAACATGTGAAGCTTAAGAGAGTCTCTTGGTGAGTAAATCAGCTGGCTGATCCTTGGAATGGACATAGACAAACTTGACCACCCCTGCATCTTATCACGAATGAAATGACAATCGATCTCAATGTGTTTTGTTTGTTTGTGAAAAATGGGAGTAGCAGCCAATTTTATAGCAGATTTGTTGTCACATTGCACCAAAACAAGAAGTTTAATGGGAACTCCCAACTCTTGAAATAGGCCTAGTAACCGTGTGACTTCAGCTACAGCAGAAGCCATGCTTCGATATTTAGCTTTAGCTAAACTTCTGGACACTATTTTCTATTTCTTTGACTTCCATGAAATGAGGGATTCACCAAATTTTATCACATAACTTGTTACTGATCTCTTAGTATTGGATCAAGAAGTCCAATCAGAATCACATCAACATTGCAACTGTGATATAGGATTAGATCTCAACCAAATACCTTGGCCTGGAGCATTCTTCAGATATCTAACCACCCTAAGAGAAGCCTCCCAATGGGACTTCTTGGGGTGTTGCATGAACTGGATCAATGTGTGAATAGCATAGCTGATATCATGTCTTGTTGTAGTCACATACATCAAACGACCTATCAATCTTTCATAAGTACTAACATCTTCTAAAAGTGAGTTATCTGTAGAAACTGTTGCCCGATCATGTGCAGTTGTGGTTAACTTGACATTGGTTTCTAAAGGGGTGATTGCTCCTTTAGCACCATTGATTTTCATTTCAGAAATGAGTTCTAGAACATACTTCCTTTTATTCAAAACTACCCCAGATGCTGACCTTAAAATCTCAATACCCAAGAAGTACTTAAACTCACCTAAGTCCTTTAGCTTGAATTGTTGATGGAGTATCTCCTTTGCCTCAGTAATCAATTGATCATTGCTGCATGTAATGAGTAAATCATCCACGTACACCAAGATGATCACCATGCCTTCTAGTTTCCTCAATGTGAATAAGGAATAATCATGGTTGCTTTGTATGAAACATGTTGTTGCTAGTGCATCAGACAACTTAATGTTCCACTATCTTGATGCATGCTTATGTCCATACAAAGAATTAAGCAATTTGAAAATCTTCTACTTCCCCTGCCCCCTAAAGCCATCAAGCATATCCATGTAAACTTCTTTATAAAGATCACCTTGCAAAAAGGCATTGTAGACATCCATCTGGTATAAATTCCATCCTTTTGAAACAACCAAGGCAATCAATGACCTCACTATTATCATCTTCACTATAGGAGAAAAAGTATCATGGTAATCCATACCATGTTATTAGCTATAACCTTTTGCAACTAGTCTAGCCTTGTACCATTCAATGTCTCAATTTACTTGGTATTTGATCTTGACCCATTTGGATCCCAAAGTATGTATCCCTGATGGTAAATCCACAACTTCCCAAGTTTTATTATCCTCTAAAGCCTTAATTTCTTATTTCATTGCTTCAACCCATCTAGCATCTTTTGCAACTTGTTTGAAAGATCTGGACTCAACCAATGTAGAAAACTTTGTCAAATAGCTTTGGTACTTTGGTGTGACTTCGTCATAGGATATATTTACTGGTTCCTTTTTGTGTTGTGACATAATCTCTCAACCGAATAGGTTGTATAAAGGTCCTGGAGGATTTCCTCAATGTAGTGTTAGATGCCATGTCTTGGTTAGGTGCATGAAGTTTATCTTCCTGTATGACTGGAGTGATGCCTTTAGATGATGAGTTATCTTGCAACTCATTGTCTTCCTCTGCATTGTCAGTCGTGCTCTCAACTAATCCTTGAACCACATCTGGACCTTGGCCTAACTTTGTGAATTTTGTAACTTTTTCAGATGGCATTCCAACATCAAGTATGTCAGAATGAGATAGTCAACATGAGGATTGTGACTGATAGGAGACTCTTATTTTTTTGCAAAAGGAAACACAAATTCCTTGAATACCATATCTTTACTTACAAATATTCGATTGGTAGTAAGTTCGAACAAGGTGTAACCATTCTGTCTTTCTGAATATCCCATCAAGACTGATGCCTTAGCTCTTGCAACAAATCTATCTCCTTTGGGAACAACTGAAGCAAAGCACAAGCACTCTATGACTCTTAGGTGATTTAAGTATGGAGGCCTTGTGTATAGCATCTCATATGGATTTTTCTCTCTAATAGCTTATGAGGATAACCTGTTCAACAGGTATACTGCACTAGGTACACAGATTCCCTAATATCTAATTGGCATTTTTGATTGAAATCTTAGTACCCTTGCTACATCTAAGATGTGTCTGTGTTTTCTCTTCATAACTCCATTTTGTTATGGAGTGTGAAACAACTACTTTGGTGCAATATTCCAAATCTTGTAACAAATCATTACACTTTGAGTTAAAGAACTCTGTGCCATTGTCTGATCTCAACACAGTCACCATTACTCCAAACTAGTTTTTTTACCATTAACAGGAAGTTTTTGATTGCAACAATTGTTTCAGATTTGAGTTGTAGTAAATGAATCCACGTAAACCTACTAAAGTCATCCACAATAGTAAGGAAATAATACTTCTTGTCATAGGTAGGTATTTTATGAGGGGACCGTAAATCCATGTGAACAAGATCAAAAGGGGATACTGCCCTAGAAGTATTAATAGGAAACAATAATCTAGTTTGTTTAGCTAAGGGACATACATGACAATTATTCAGGAGATCATTATTTACAATGCTTCCTAACCATTTCATACTCTTCATAGCAGAAGTTGAAGGATGGCCAAGCCTTTGAGATGCTGCCACATTACAACTTCTACTGCTATTATTACTGTGACCTTTGACAATGTATAAACCACCCGTCTCCTTACCAATCCCCTTCACCCTGCCACTATAAAGATCCTGGAAGAAGACAAAGTCAGGGAAAAATTCACTGAACACCTCAGTTCTCTTGTGAGTTTGGAGACTGATAAGAGATTAAATTTGAAGTCTGGTACGTATAAAACACCTTTTATAACCTCAATACCAAATAAAGATGCATGACCTGTATGAGAAATCGGGATCTTATCTCCATTAGGAAAGTGTACTGTGTCCTTCGATAGATTTTTTCTTAGTATTATCATCTGTTAATAAATCCATAGATGCAGCTATATGATGTGTGGCACCTGAGTCCACAATCTATTCACTATTAATATCTTTGGACATAAAACAAGCTGTAATACCTGCTATATTACTTTAACTTTCCATGTTGTTTTGAGTGTTAGTTGGTTCCTTATTCAACAATGCTAAAATCTGCTTGTACTGTTCCTCTATGAAGAATGGTCCTTTTCCAGTAAAAACATCCTGCAAGTCACAGCTAGAAGAACATTGAGCACCTCGTTGGTAGAAACATTGTTAACAACATTAAATTGTGGAGTTCCTCGACCAAATTGTCCATTTGCACCACTATTTCCATGACCAAACTGTCCAGTATTGAGCTGATTTTGTCTAGTATTGAGCTGATTGAACCTTTTTTTTCCTTTAAAGTCTTCAGGATATCCAATGAGCTTATAACAGTTTTCTTTTGCTATGACCTTTGTAACCATAGTGTTCACATTGCACAAAAGTTTTCTTTCCCTTATAGATTTGGTTACGACCTACTTGTATAGCTACTGGTTCATTCTTATAAATTACTGTACCCATACTCGGACACTGTGTAGATTCATCTTCAATCACCATTGCATAAGCTTGATTAATGGAAGGCATATTCGACTTCATAAGGATCTATCTTCTAGCTTGATCATAAGAATAGTTAATCCACTAAGGAATTGCAGCAATATCTGCTGCTCTTAATGATCACATAACCCTTTGAATTGGCCTTAGATACCATAGTACCATACTCAATCCATAAATCCTTCAATTTTATGAAGTAACATAAAACATTGTGAGAGAGTGGCAATGGCTCGATGCAACTAAAAATTTCTCATGCGATTCACCTCATCAAATCTCTCCCTCAAGTCTTCCCACACGAGATAAGCATTTGAAGCATATCAAATTCCACATAAGAGCTCTGTGGATACTGTGTTCATGCGCCATGAGAGGACAATTGCATTACAGCCCATTACTGTTGTAGCTCAAGAGTACATGATTCCTTTGTGCAAGTTCCATTCACGAACCCTAGCTTTCTCTTCCCAAGTAGTGCGATCTTCATCGTCCTACTCCATAGCCCGTAATTTTTAGATCCTGTAAGCTTTACAAGAATTAGAACTATGCCTGAAGTATCTACTAGACCTAGATACAGTAGATGTGTGTATGATATTGATGGTCCAGCCATAACTGGTTCTCAAACTTCAACAATCTCTAGAGGAATTGAAATTGATGTTGAAGGATCGATCAATGACTGAGAATCCAATTAGCTTGTACCTGCTTTGATACCATGCTAAAATCTGCTCTCACACTGAGTAGATTCACAATAGCTCTGCACTACTCTAATGACAGAAGCTTCTATATCACAAAAATAAAGAAGAAGCAGGCATTGCAAAATGATTCTCTATTATTTCTCTGAAGATACAGGGGAGTATTTATACAAGTCCAACTAACACCAATCACTAACTTATGAGTTGGACATGAGCTGACATTAACCAACTAACTACCTGATGGACACAATGTCTGCTCTAACTAATTATAACTAACTAGAGTTCACAAGAGAATAACGTGCACTTTAAATATTCATTCACTACTAAGTTTAAAAAAATTCACAAAAATATTGAATATGTTGAAAAAATAAAAGTTAATAAAATTGGTTTTCATTGACAAATGTAAGGTTGCCAAGATAGGCTAAAAATAATTTGATAATCTTTTTACTCAAAGAAAAGGACTCAAGCTCGTCTGGGTTCCTAAAATTAACCACTAAATTATTTTGCAGGCTAAGGTGATGGAAAACAAGAACATGTAGTACGTGGACAGTGTTTGCTATCGATACATGACAGGTATAAAAGGAAATTTTCTCTCACTAACAACCTATCAAGGAGGGAGTGTGGAATTTAGTAATGGTGAGAAAGAAGATAGCATTGGTAGGTAAAATTGATAAGTCTCACTCCAACGTAATTAAAAATATATACTTTGTTAAAGATCTAAGATATAACTTGCTAAGTGTGTCTCATATATGTGATAAAAGGAACAAGGTAGAATTTACTTCTAGTACATGTATGGTTACAAATCTTAATTCTGGCAACTTGATTCTTAAGGGAAAAAGCACAAAAATATTTATAAAGTTGATATTCTATCCTCACCTGAAATTGAGCTAACATGTCCTAGTGCACTTGATAATACTTCACTATTATGGCATAAAATACTAGGACATGCAAGTTTCTCTTTGTTGAATAAACTAATTCTAAAGGGCTTGGTTGTCAAACTTCCTAAATTCAAAATCAAGAAAGATAAAGTTTTTATGCTTGTGCAAAAGGTAAACATATGAAGTCCTCCTTCAAATCAAAGAAAGTGTTAAGTATTTCTATACCACTGAAACTATTGCATATGTATTTGTGTTGTCCATTGAGGTTTAAAGTAGAGGAGGAAAAAGGTATATGTTTATGATAATTTTTTTTTGTTAAAAAGAGAGCTTTTATATATAGATAATACATACAGGGGCGGGGGTTCATTAGGCACCCCCGATAACATCACTGTTACAAGTAGTAGACATATTACTAGGTTCTATTCCCCTAGTAGGGGTAGTATAAACAAAAGTACTAGTTGAACGATACAGAAATACTACTGCCTGTTGTGGATTTACAAGGGGAGGGGTAGTAGCTTAAAAACATAGGCATTTACAAGTCTTGTAGAGTCTATTCCCAGGCAGTCAGCTTGGTAGTGATGCATGACAAAAGGTGGTGGACTAACAAAAAGCTCCAAACTGCCTCTATTTTGTTGTTGTGCCGCATATTTGGCTAGGCTATCTGCTACATAATTTTGCTCCATGTATGCGTACTGGATGAGTATATCATCCGTGTGTGAGAGCATTGTCCTGCAATCATCAATTATATTAGTATAGCACTAGGGTGGTCATTTTTAAGAATACGAATTACCTCTGATGCGTCCACCTCGATATGAAGAGGGAGAAGTTGGTAGTGATGTGCTAAATGTAATCCTTCCAATAATGCATGTAATTCAGTATCTATTGGAGATGTAGCATGTATTTGTTTGTAAAATCCCAATTGCCAGTTCCCAAGTGATTCCTAAAAACTCCACCTACTCCTTTGTGGTTTGTAGTGTACGAACCATCTACATTCAGTTTATAGACCCCTAATGGTGGGGGTATGTAGAGGAATTTTTTAGGCGTTCGTTGGCATACGTTCGTAAGGAAGTAGTATTCCGAGGCCTTAGAGATTATAAGTGGCAAACTGATGGGATAATTTTGGTGTTCAAAAATGCTTTGATTACGATTTAGCCAAATTTGCGAGTGTCTAAAGGAGGCAAAAATATGAGAAGGTATGTTATTAGGGCATGCACTAAAAGGGAGGTGTAAAAAGTGATAGACCCACTGGGGGTTGGAGTGGAACTGGGTGTTAAAATCATGGATGAGGGTTGTGCGATTTAGTTTGGTCCATAGTAGTTTGGCTTTAGGGCATTCAATAAATATATGTTGAGCCGTTTCAGGGGCTAGTTGGCATGTGGGACAAATGGATGTGTTGATAATAGAAAGGAGTGCTAAATAATTATTGGTGGGTAAACGATCATGGCAACGTAGCCAAAGAAAATGTAGTAATTTTGGTGGTAGGTGCAGGCGCCAGAGCCATTTAAAAATTGGTAAAATGTTAGAGGGAAAGAGGGAGTGGTAGCTGGATTTTACCGAGAAGGTGCCATTATTTGTAAGGGATCAAACGATTTGATCAAATCTCTGTTTCATTCTCGGTAAGTAGATAGCATGTATTTGTTGTATAATGTGATAATGTAATTGGAAGGATATATTATTGAGCTGTCATGTGGTGTTTGGAGTGTATTGGACTACCAAGAAGGATTCTTCATGAGGTAGTAGTGGCCCCGTAATTAAGGAGCGGAGTATGGTATTTTCTCGATCGATGGGTCTTGCCAAAATTTTATGTGTTGCCCGGTGACAATTCTCCACTTGTATCCCAGTTGGCAGGTGGATCAACCTGTCTGGATGTTTCTCCAGATAAAGGAGTCATGTGCTTGATTCGGGGACTTATATTTAGAAACAAGTATTTTGGTCCAAAATTGGCCAGAATTATAGAAGAGTCGCTATGTTACGTTTGCAAGAAGAGCCGTATTCTTAGTATGTAGTCGTTGAATACCAAGTCCTCCTTTGAATTTTGGGAGAGTGACCTTTTCCCATTTTAGGAGATGAAGTTTCTTTTTTTGGTGTGCTGTACCCCATAAGAAATTGCGTTGGTACCTATTTAATTGGGCGCAAATATTTTCAGGTAGAGAGATATATTGCATGACATGATTCGAAAGGGCGTTGAGTGTGGAGCGAATGAGAGTTGTTCTGCCTACCATTATGATAGTTGATGACAATTCCAGGTTCACGTGGGCCTTGTTTCTTACCTCTAAAGATAAAACATATGATCTGTGCGTTGCATTCATTAAAAAATTATAAAGAAAAATAGATAGTCAATTAGCTTACATTAGATATGATCATGGTATTAAATTTAAGAATACTAAATTTGAGTCATGATATTGAACATTACTTTTCCGCAGCTAGGACTTTCCAGCAAAATTGTGTCGTTGAAAGAAAGAATAAGACTTTAAAAATATGATAAAAAATATATTAAGTGCTAGTGATCTACCTAAATCCTACACTGTTTGTTGAGGCTAATATTATTTCACTCCTTTTGTAGGGAAATTATACTCTACATAAAAAATTTCATTGATTTTTGCCAAATTGTTCATTTTGATAATATAGAAAGAGAAATAATGTTTATTAACTCTGCATTTTCGAGTATGAAACTAGATATTAGATAGATATTTTCTAGCACTTTTTCTTTTTTGTTTCACCCTTTTTTAAGGTCGAAGCAAAAGGTCTCTTTTTTTAATTAATTATAGCATTTTTGATCCCTCAGTTATTTCAAAATTTTGTGTTTGGTCCTTGTGATATACGATTCAGCATATATAACTTTCAACTAGTTAAAATGTGTATTTTGTTCTCTTTATGTGGGTAATATATTATATTTAGAAATGCCCAAATATGAAGTAACATTACTAACTTAATGTAAGACATAAGTCACTAAATAGTGGAACGAGTAATTATCCTGAATAATTTATGAATATTTTTAAGTAAAAGGGTCAAAATCGCACATTTCAAATATTTAAAGGTCAAATGTGCTTAATCACATATAACTAGAATTTTATCATTAACTGAGGGACAATAGCTAAATCATAGTCATAGAAATAAATCAAAGTTGGTGTAGTAGAATTCTAAATTTCAGAAAGTGTAAGGTAGTTTGATATAATAATGATAAGATATATAGAGAAAAGTGCAATTAACTCAAAATTGAAGCAAACTCTGCTTAACTCTGCTTGTTCTCCAAGACATACGCCTTCAAAGCTCTTATTCGAAACCAAACCTCAGATTTGTGTGTGAGAAATCCTCAGAACTTTTTCCTAGAAGAATATGGAGTGCGTGTTCGGGATGGTGGGCAATGGATTTGCACTGGTGGTGGCGGATTCATCCGCGGTGCACAGTATACTGGTTCACAAATCCAACGAAGACAAAATCATGATCCTCGATTCTCACAAGCTCATGGGAGCGAGCGGTGAAGCCGGAGACAGGTTATATTTCCTTTATTCAATAATCATATTTTCGATTTCCATGAACTTTTTTTTTTATGTTGAGTTTTTGAGTATTTTTTGGGTGAAATTACAGAGCTCAGTTCACGGAGTATGTACAGAAAAATGTATCATTGTACCAGTTCCGTAATGGTATTCCGTTGACTACGGCTGCTGCGGCTAACTTTACAAGAGGCGAGCTTGCTACAGCCTTACGAAAGGTATTGCATATAGCATCTAGGGTTTTAGTACTGTGGTTAAATGATGAATTGGGCCTGTTTTGTTTGGTTCTGCATTTTTAGGGTTTTAAATTTGTAGAAGTCCAAAATGTCAAAATTAGGGCTTGGCGTTTCAATCAGTTAATCAATCAATTAATAATCAACTTATAACTCAATCAACAAAGGCGGATGCAGCATTTGAACTTTATGAGTTCGAATTAGGATCTCATCTAATTAACTGGGTTCCAAATCTATTATTTTTACTTATTTAGTGATTTTCTGTAACACATGTAGGGTCTAAGCCGAAACCTACTGTGTTCAAATGAACCTGTAACTTATTCACTAGATCCGCCCCTGTCAATGAAGTAATAAGCGTTACTCCAAAGTAGTAGGGGTCAGCTGAGTGAATCCTTGAAACCATTTCTCTCTATTCAGGCCCATTTCATTTGGTGGTTCTTTAAAGCTAGACAAAGAGGGAAATTGAAAATTTAAACAGATGCTGAAACAATTAAGCATCTTTCTCTGGTTTTCTATTACGTTTATATGCATGAAAACGTTATTGAGATAGCAAAGTAAGTTTGTCCTGGAAAGTTTGGCTTTGGCATATGCTACTGCTTGTATTGTAGTTGTCTGCTCTATCTAATAGTGAGTCACTGTTGTTGTGTCTAAGCCGTTGCATACTGCGTATTTATCAGGGCATAACATACTGTTGGTAATGGCACAAGGTTGGCACTTCTTGTGCCATTTCCTGTTGTAGCATTTTTGAGTCTTGCCATATTAGCAACCTTGTGTTTCAAATTGTCTGCGGCAGTAACAGTTTCGTACATCATCACTTAATGTCATTTAATGTAGTTGAATTCTCTCCATTTTGTGTATACATTAGCTTCACCATGAAGATCGTTATCTTTGATTGCACTCTTAAATTTTGTGAAAGTTCTGTCTTCTTGTGTTAGCTTCTTTGGTGACAATTTTAACTGGAGGTTTTCCCTCAGATTTACATAGCTTACTGTTCAATTATCATCCCCAAAAAAAAAAAAAAAGGAGAAAGTTAAACAACAAAAGGACCTTTCAGAATCTGGAAATTGATAAAATTTATGTTCCAGGAAGTGGAGAAACTTCCTTCCTTGTATAAAACTTAGTATAACCTCTACTATATAACCCATCTGTCAGTGTTGGGTATAATTGCATGATAAACAACGTTGAGGAACCTTTCTGATCCTAACATAAATCTCTTCCTCAGCTGTAGTATAAGTGCATTTACCAGTGAAGATATAGAGTGCAAGTTTTGGTGCAATGTTAGAGTTGCTTCCTTGATGACTTGTAGGTCACGGTTGTAGAAGTAAAACAGGCTGTTTGCAAAAATCATTGTGCGTTTAACCTGATTTCACACGGACTTGTCTATCTGCTCAATATATATTTTTGCTAAAAGATAGTGATGGGTCAATCACCTAAGCTTCAATTCCAATCTAATTTTGTAACTAATTGAGGTTGGCTTATAAATTCTTACATTGATTTTGCTCTATTGGGGCCCACTTTATTTTAATACTCAGTAATTTGTCTTTTAAGACAAAGTAAGTATTATCTAAAATAAGAGTTTCTCTAGGTCTCACACTTATTCCTGCACTGACATACAAATCTTTTAGCAAACTAAACAGATTCTGGAAGTATGAGATTTAGTGTAGGTATCAACCATTAAGTCTTAATCCAACTAATTGGGATGATCATTTTCTTCCGTTGTGTTCATTCTTTAGCTAAATCCATTGGGATTTAGAGAGATAGTAGAGAAAGTTTAGGTCCTCTCGGAGAACTTCCCTTTATATGATTTTAGGTTTAGGTCCTTTTTTTGCACCTTCATTCATCATTGTATCACACCTGTGGTGCATTTGTAGGTTTACATAAAACATGACCAAATTATCTCAAGTGACCTTTTCTCTTTTTATCCTCTGTATGTGCCCTTTGAACCCTCTGTCGCATGGGAATCATTTTTAATCTTTTCTAATTTGGGGAGTTTTAGTAGCTCCGATGGCTGGCTACCTGAACTCTCACCTTGTTGGTGAGGGTTCAATTCCCATCTTGTAGTCCGCTCCCCATTTCCGTTCTCCTACCTCCTATGTATAATATAAAATATTAAAAATCTTGTCTAATTTTTCCTAATCTTATAATTCTCAACAGTTTTGTCTAATCATATATGAAGCACATCAAACTTGTCATTTCTTTGTGGATTTGGTAAGCGCTAATATTCTTTTTCATTAACATTGCTACTCTTGCAGCATTCTATATAATCTGCCTTGTCGCTAGTCCTGTTGGCAATAGGATATGTCGTGGCACTCCTGAAAGATTGAATCTAAATATTTAAATTGTTTGCATTCAGGCAGACACCACAAATCCTATTTGATTTCGCTTAACTTCATTGTTTCTTTTGAACAAATTGATTAATTGGGAAAGAACCGAAATACAAAGTGTGCTGATGGATAGTGAGAATTAGGGTAAAATGTGGTGCCTCCCATTTAATGCAAATCAGCTTTATGGCCTCCATGTATTCTTGTTAATCTTGTAGTTATGAAGTATGATGAAATGAATAGTGACGTGCTTCAAAAACATTTACACCGAAACCACCTTGCTCTCTTTTTTTATGACTAGTATAAATAGGCCTAGGATATGTTGCCATAAGGCTTGCGCTGGTTCCTCCATCGGCACTTCAAACCGAACCAAATTATCCTTAGAACAGCCATCTAAATTAAGTTGGACAAGGAGGGGGAGGAGGTTTACTCCAACTTGAGTACTGACTACGGTGAATGTGTTATTACAGTTGGAAATGAAGTCATTAAGAATTGGCCACCATTAAGAGGAAGCATGCATATGGGGAAGATGTGGGCAGATAGTCATTCACCCATTTAAAAATGCATGTGGGGAAGATGTGGGCAGATAGTCATTCACCCATTTAAAAATCTTGAGTTGGATCACTTGTTCGGGGAAAAATCTTGCATAGGATCTGTTAACAGGAGAAGAATCACTCGTATTCATTAGGACATCTTTGAACCCACATTCCCTAACAAATTACGCACCACTATCATGTAGATATCCATATGAACATCATTCAGAAAAACGTATATGTGCAATTAAAAGGTACTTTAGCATGGGAGACGGTGGAATCAATTTATAGCACAGGCATCACCATTGCTAAATGTTGCAAGAAAATTCATTTTACCTATTCCTCTGATACATTACAGATCACATAGTTTATGGAAAGCAAAATTGTAATCAAACTATTTCTCCTGCTTAAAGTCTCGGGGATAACAAAATACAAATTCTTGGTTCTCTAAATGCTTCAGCATTATCTAGAGTTTCATCAATTTATCCCCAAGTTTTTGACTGATCATTATAGATGCGTTTCCTGTAGAACGATAACAAAAACAATGGAATAGATGAAACACCTCAAGAGAAGAGAAGAAAAAGAACTGTTTAAATGCATTAACACCCTATTGATAAAATTCTAGAATGCTTAAAGCCAAGACACCTATTGTTTAAAACTCAATTATATACAATTGCTTAATGGGAAAATGAAAATAATAATGACTTTGAATTTATGTTGAATTGCTATCTTTATAAGGTAGGGGTAAGGTCTGCGCACACACTACCCTCCCCAGATCCCATTTATAGGAATACACTAGGTTCGTTGTTGTTGAAGTTTATGTTGAATTGTGAAGAGGATTAGAGAAGAGAGCTTTGCTTGAAGGCACAGCCTAGTCTTGCGTTAGAATCTAAAATGAAAAGGATAGAAAGAAAAAAGAGAAGGGAAACAATGTCGTATTAGGAAATACTAATTTGTATTTCTCCTTCAATCTCGTTTATGAGACATAGTTCTGATTAGGAAGAGTTCTTACATACCAAATAGTGAAGTCTGATATGTGGAAAACCAAATGATAGATAAAGGGAGAATGGTGGTAGCAAAGACACAGTTTTGACATGCTCTATCACCGGGGAACCTGGCTTCCCCCACAGGGAAAGAACTAATCATATTTTAATGGGCAGCTTCTATGTGGCATGTTCTGAGACAGCAAGAACTGTAGCTAGAAGGAATTTTTGGCACACATAGATTGATTTCAGATTTAACTTTACATGGTAAGATTATTGATTGTATCACACAAATGATATTACTTAATCTTTTGGTTACAGAGTAGAGAAGCAAAATAAAGCCGAATCTGGGCAGCAGCGTAGCTGTAGATAAAAGAAAATGTGCAAGATTCTCATAATTTGTTTTTTTTCTTTTTTAAGAAACTGTAATGAACTGGTGGTATACTAAAGCCAATAAATCCATTCTCTGCTGCATTCTTCAGTTGCTACTGTGTGTTAATAATTAGATTTATATACCTGTTAGGGTCCACCTAAATGGGTGCATCATTGATCTTTCCTACCATCTCTCTTTATAAGCATGATCAGATTTATGACAATGGAACCAAGGTGTCACACTCTTCTGTTTGACATCTGAAGCTTTTTCAAACAAAATGCAGAGTGTCTTGGCCAGTTTTGCCCTTATTGTCCCTTATCATTTACTTTGAGTTCCTTGGTTTTGATTACTTATTATGGAGAGGATGCTGGGGAAAGAAGCCTTCTGGTCTGTTTTATCCTTGAAAAGTCATCATTCTTTCAAGGGCTAGTTTTCAGAATTTTGATGTGCAATTGGTTATCTGCTACACATTGGGTAACTGCAATGTTGTTTTTGTAGAATCCTTACATGGTGAACATTATCCTGGCTGGCTATGACAAAGAGACAGGCCCTTCTCTTTATTACGTTGATTATATTGCTACTCTTCACAAAGTGGATAAGGCAGCATTTGGTTATGGCTCCTATTTCTCTCTCGCCATGATGGATAGGCACTACCGGAAGGACATGACAGTTGAAGAAGCTGTTGATTTAGCTGATAAGTGCATCATGGAGATCCGATCTAGGTTGGTGGTTGCCCCACCAAACTTTGTGATTAAAATTGTCGACAAGGATGGAGCTAGGGAATATGCTTGGCGCCAGTCTGTCAAAGATGCCCCTGTTTCCGACTCTTGAAGCTCTGCTTTTGGTTTTTATGTTTACACTTTAAGCATATGAATCTTATGTGATGGGAAAAACTTCAGTCATTTTAACTGCCAAAATATCTGATGCTACAAGTGTTCGCTGTTTGATCGATTGTAGCAAGGAATTTAGTTTTAATTATTTTCAAGGTCCAGGTTGATGGAAAGCTGGTGATGTGAGACTTTCTTATGTTTCAACTATCACTTGTTTTATGCTAGCATGTGTCTCTTCATTCATTTATTTGAAAATAGCTGTAATACAGGGGTCACCAATAAGCTTCAGACCAAACTAGAGTTAGTTTGAATGAGGCTGTTGGTTAAAAAGACTATTAAGCGTGGATTGCGTTGGAAGTTAAGTTTCATATAAACTGTAAGAGCTTCAAGTGAATAATGCAGGGGAGAACTTATTATGCCACGAGAAAGTTGGGAGGTAGGTTTGCTGGAAGCTGCTTCACATAGATTCTGAGGCTTCCTTATGTATCATTTTGGAGGGCCATCTTTTTATGCCAGATTTAACATTCTGAATATGTTAAAGGGGGGCTTCATTTTGCCCTCTCAATCTTCGGAGCGCGGACTGTATATTGTCTTCAACTTAAAGGCAGTGTTGATTGGAAGAAAGAGAACGTTTCCAAGTTCCTACACCAACTTGAGTGACACACCAAAAAAGTCCTCTAGAATAATGGAAACTAATAAAAGGGCAAAGTAATAAAAGTGTTTGTCATTTATTAAGAATATCTGCCACATGATGGGGTAAGAAATGGCGTAATCTGTAAAATTTCTAATTTACATACCCATCTTACGTTATTTCTTTAAAATGATCAAATAATCTATATATATATATATAGGGGTGTACATGGACCGGGTTGGTTCGGTTTTTATCAAAATCAAACCAAACCAATTATATCGGCTTGGATTGGTTCGGTTTTGTCGGGTTTTCGAATTTTTTTGTTACATGAATATTATTTCAATCTTACGTTATTAAAATTATAGATAAAACTTTGATAAGTGAATATATATTTAGTAAATATGGAAAAAATTGACAAACATATGATCTATTAAAATACTCTAATGGGAGAAATTTTTTAGTAACACATGATAGTTATTTTCTTAGTTGTCTAACAATAATTTTTCGTTAATTTACGCTTTCAAGGTTAATACATGAGAGGATCCCAAATATTTCTACATTTTCTAAAGAAAAATCACTACAAAGTCTTAAAAATATAAATAAATTTATATATTTATATGTCGGTTTGGTTTGGATTTTTTTACTCAATACCAAACCAAGTTAAACCAAACATAGTCGGGTTTTTTAATCGGTTTGGTTTGGTTTTTCGGTTTGGTGCGGTTTTCCGGTTCGGTTTGAACACCCCTATATATATATATACTATATTAAAAGTATGAAGACCATTAGCGAAATGTCGTTGGCCTTTTATATCCTTTAAAAATATATTTACATTGGATAAAATTGTAGAATCATAAAACTTATCTATCTATATCTATCTATCTATATCTATATTTATTATAAAAGCACGAATGTTTCACGCTAAATGTCGGATGACTAAAATATCCCCGTAATATTAATAGATTTTTATATCCTTCAAATTTTAAATTATCTCTTCAATGTTAATATCCAAAGACGTAAAAGTGTTTCAATCATTGTAAAATCCAAATCCCTTTGTAACGTGAACTATCCTTTCAAATTATGATTTTCACTCCGTAAGTTGGTTATTCAAACATGGAGACGGAAAAACCCCAATTTGCTACACTACGGAATATAAATCTTATTTGTTATAGAAGTCCAGTTCCTAATATAAGGCTAAAGAATCTCCAAATCTTGGTTATAAAGAAAAATATTTGTGACGTCCATTAGTTGGAAACATCGAAAGGGGGCGCCAAGGTATTAGTTTTATTCTATGGTATTATTTTTCATGTTAGTCTAGGTGTACTCTGTCATCAAGGTTAAACACAATTATGAATGCAAGAACTTTTATGTGGATCTTTATAATACGGTGGGACACTTTTCAAAATCTTGACACGAATATGTGAGAATTTTTCTAAGATACTAAATATTTTATTTTGTTGTTGAATATTTTTGTGGTTAAGAATTATAAGTTTAGATATAATACTAATCTAAAGAATTATTACTTTTATATACCTGTATTTTAAGGCTTAATTAAACTAAACCTTTGCATTAAAACTCATAATGCTTAGTTTTATTTTGTCCTTTCATCGTGTCAACACTTTATTAATGAGTTAGTTTGAATTAAATATTCTTTTTTTGTTTTTGTTTTAAGGAACTAATTATTGAACTTTGCACATATATTCAATAACAAGTAGTTTTAGAATATTTATGCTATTAAACATTTATTACTATTGCTATATGCATGACACATGATATTTCGTGCATCGCACGAGCATAGAGACTAGTACTATATTAAAAACACGAATGCCATTAGCGAAATGTTGTTCGTCTTTTATAACCTTTAAAAATATATTTTACATTGGATAAAATTATATAATCATAAAACTTACCTAATATTTAGGAGTTTGAAATCAAATAAATTTGTCCCAAATATAATTATGTATTTGGAGATATTTTCCTAATAAGGCTGCACGAAATTTTAATAAAATAAAAATGAATGCAAAAAATTTGGCGAAAAGTTTTCTTTCCAATAACGAACTCGCAGATCTGTGTAAGTCTTTTGTTCTTTATGATTTGTATTTATTTATACCGGACTAATTTTTGCCTCTTTAATCCATTCATATGAATGGTTTGTTGTTCTTATGATTTTAATAATAAGTACTCCTTAGAAGCTTGGCTGTCTAACTCGTTTCTTTTCTACTCTTAGAACCGACATGATAGAAAGAATTTAAAATAGTAATTATGCTTGGAAAAAATGGTAATCATTTATTAGTGATAAAAATTTAATTTATTACTTGTTGAGGAGGAAACGTAACCGAGTTAGAAATATCACTTAAAATTTAATGTTTATTCCTGTTAAATACATGAAAAATGACATTGTCTTTTAGTAAAAAGAAATTAATATTTACTACAAAAGTTTATTACATAATTTTACTGAAAAATAGGAATTAGCTACAAAATTCATCTTGGATAATAGAAATTTGGAAGATATGCCGTCATTCAGTAGATGTTGACACCAACTGATCAGCTGAAAGCTAATAACAAAGGAAAAGGACGAACACGAGCAATACGAGTTAATAGAATGAATGGCTGTAGCTAGTAAGACTAGATTTTTCATTATTTCCTTCAAACTAATAATTCTAACTTGTCCAACTCCCTTATATATTTGATAAAATCCTCTAGCTGAACAAATATTAAGTGCACAAAAGCACAAAGTAACGAAAAAATATGTGTTGTTTATTAGGCCAAAGTGATGTATTTTCTAAATTGAGCATATGCTAAACGCATATTTAAGAGTGCGTAGATACATAAAGGCATTTTTAGATCATCGCGCCGATCCAGCAAAAAACGCCAACAAATTAAAGCCTGTGAACTATATATTGAGATGACATATAATGAACTCAAAATTCTATTGCAATTGCATATAAACCAGCCAACTACATACTAATGGTATATGAAAACTGCAATACAAGATTAATACTCAGATTATGCACCAGAATGAGTGGAAATAACTCCAGTACAGATAAAGCTGGCAACATCTGTTTTGTTTTTTTGGAGGTGAGATTGAAACTACAAGGCTTCCACCAAGCCTCACAATAGGTGTTTTTCAAAATCCAATCTGATGCTTACACTTTAGAAGGAGTTATTAATATGTTGACCTGTCTGTTTTTGAAGCCATGAAACAGACAGTAATACCTAAGTTGTGTTCTTGCGAGAGAAATACCGGAGAGTGAATATTATGGCAGAGAGACCACAGAGATAGTAATTCCATACCATTATTCCTTTGGCTATGATTGATACACATGATGGTGTGTCCTGGGCAGCACGAGAAGGTCTATCACCACATTCAGAGAAAAACAGGAAAATCAATATTGGAATGAGAAACCCTATATGGTAACTCAGTATTCGTATGGCTATGGTTGATGCACATGATGGTGTGGCCTGAGCAGCAGGGGAAGGATTATCATCAACATCAGAGAATGGTGGTGATGAATTGCCTTGTCCTGGTGGTTCTTGCGGTGAAGGGTTATCATGATCACCTGCAATAAAGTGATAATTCATTTTTCTAGTATAAACTCAACTTCCCTCCTTCAAAATTCATTTTCGGTCCATATTGGAAGCTAGTAGTCGTAGTTTTCTATCTAAGCTTCTACAAATGCAGTTTGTGGCTTTATCAATTTATGAATGTGATTAGAGATACAGTAGTGCCCCTAAATGTGGTAGCAAGTTATTCATGAAAATTGAAGGGAACAGTTGGTATGTCAAAGTTATAAACATTAAAAGAAACAGAAGATATAAATATCAGTTCAAATTGGTGTAGCTTACCTGGGTGTGGAATGCGTGGTGTAGGCCTAGGACTTGGGCTAGGGCTAGGGCTAGGACGCCTTGGACGCGAACTTGAACCCCTGTGATCTGCTAGAAATTTTTACACAATGAAGTGTGATCAGGATATTGTGAATAAGTATAGCATCACCAGTTTGGTAATAGCAAAAGATCAAAGGAAAATTACCAGTTATCGCCCGAAAAGGAGGCAGCATAATTGATCCTGAGTCACGGAAACAAAAATAGTAAGCATTTTTCTGTCGAGAGATATTGTGTACTGATTGAAATGGCTAATCTTTGAATGTAAAATCTTTTGTGTAGTGAACTATATATGTAATTTTTCATTTGTCTTTAACATATTTGTGTCGAATAGATTAACGTGAGTATACTGAACTCTGAGAAGTATACTACAATTCATATATGTACCCCTAAAGGAGTCCAGAATAACGTAAGTGGTGAATGAAACTCAAGTGTAAAATTAGCAAACAAAATGGGCAATAGAGAAAGTGGTTAATTGGTTAAGGCAATGGTTCCTGGAATAGCGCTCAGTTTGGAACTATCTATGTAATACTGCAGATGGACTACTCATATATGGCAAAGTTACAACTGTTTTAAGTTGATGCAACTGTGGAATCATGATCCACTAAGTGGATATATTTACTCGCAAATGATGCATATACGTAACATGTGTTTTCTACGTAAGGTTTATCAATTTACCTTAGTAATTAATACTATCAGTATGCATTAAAATAAGTGATTTTTTGGATGTTTTCACACAAATTAAGAAATCCACCTTTTAGCATTAATTAGCAATGGAATTGACCATATTAACCTTTACTATCTTACCTAAACACTTCTCACACATATTTCAATACTATTTACTCCAAGGACAATGTAGGAAAAAAATAATTAATTTATTCTAAAAATTTGGAAAAATCACTTATTTTGGATCACAAGAAAAAAGCCAAAAAATCACTTATTTTGGACCAGAGGGAGTACTATATAAATCTTCGTTTGTATCGACTGCATCACAAGGTATGTAGCAAATCTTCCAAATCTAAAATGCATGTATTAATTAGGAAAATGCTTACGTAAGCAGCACATTCTGAACTCTATATATATATCCTAAATCTATAAAGTGTAATTAAATTACTGCTGCTTAAAGAAGAACCAGTATTTTCCTTTTTTCCCCCTCAAATTAAAGAAACAACAAAAACTCTAGCATAGGTAATATAGTTCTCTATTGTCCCATATTGGCACTTCTCATAATCTCTCATCTATCCAGTTTTGATCAACTGTTAGGACTAAATTGACCTAAATTGAATCATTTTTAAAATTAAAATTTAGATAAGTATTTACAAACTACACGATTACATAAGCTAGAATTCTCCTCATATCAAAATGATTAAACATTAAATATACATTTTTAAATACAATTAGCCTGAACCTCTGAGACGGAAGCATCAAACATTTTGAAACAGAGCAACTAATTCAAACTATAGACCCGAGTAATTAACACATTTACTTCCAAGTATAATGTCACCATCAGTCCATAACGAAAAGTTCTTGATACTTCTAGAAGATTCATGTGCAATCACAGAAAATGTACGTAAACAAGCGTGAAATCGGAAGCAAAATTACCTGAACAGAGAGATTCAAGAGATAAATTCTCCTCGCCTTCTTTCTTCTTAACAGGACAAACAGAAGCTAGCGAAATCAGTTTCGTTGAATTGATAGGGAATCCAAGGATCTGAGGGTTATGAACGAGGTAACAAAGACAAATCGCGGTATTATCATCAAACGCTGCCGCGAAGTTATCGCAACACTGAACCGGAGGCGAATAGGAGATGTTGTTCGGGGAGCCGGAAATGAAGGGAAGGCATGGAGAGAACGCCACTAGTTCGTCAATGCAGCCGGAAGACGGCGGTGGTGTTGACGGCAGTGCCGAAGGTGTACTGCCGGCGGCGGCGAGTAGCAGAACAGAGACTAGGAAGAGTACGTCGTCCATTGTTCTAGAGAGAAAGAGAGAGCAGAGAGAAACGGTTATGTGAGTTGTTGAGTAACAGATTAGTGGAGATTGATTTTAACTGAGTCTGTAAGTTTGTTGGAGTTGTAAATTCTGTTTTGTGCATGGAAGAGGAGAGTAGCGAATGGCGGGAAAGGAGGTTTTCTTTATTACAGATATACCCTCTAATTTGTCGCGATTTTACAGAAACGGTCTAGATGGTTAATTTATTTTGTCCGCTTTATGTATCAGGCCTGTATTTCTTTTTAGCTTTGTTTTATTTTGTTATCATGTTTTTAATTTTTTAGCACACAATGTTTATATCAATCCTATGAATATATGACACATGACTTTACGTATACTATTATCCTAAACTCTAGTTAATTGTTCTTTTTTTATACTTCAATATATCATTTATATCAATATAAATTAGTATGATTTGGTACCATGGATAAGTTTTTACCTTCTATTTATTCCCTGCGTTCCAAAAGCATTTGCCTAGATTTGTTTTTTGAAAGGATGTAATGAATTTTGACCAAATTCATATTTAAACTTTAACTATTTATTGAAAGATTTCGTTATTATATTCCGTTGAAACTTTTGAGATTTTATTTCTCTAAAAATATTTTTGAAAGAAATAGGTCCCTTCTTATCCCTATGTGACTAATCGTTATAGGTAGAGAGAGCTTACTTCTTAGCCAATTCCTCTTGTTTATGTTCCCTTGGGATGAAAATTGTGGAAAATTGCACGCTGCAGTTGTCCAAGTACATATAGCGTGTAGAGATAGATGCAAAAACTCATGTAGCTAGTAACCATAAGAGCATTCATTCTCTTTGAGCTATCATATCAAACTTACGATCCATCTTTGGTGCTAATGTGTAGCTTTGCATTTTTGGCCTACTTAGATCGTCGTACCAACTAGCACATTTTTTTGTGGTCTAACTCATGTTTCACAATCACATTCTATTTCATTTTCTAGCTCCTTAATAAAAAAACTCCATCATCTCCTTATACATTGGCATACAATTATCGTGTGTAGCAATTGTAAACAATAAAATTTGTATCAAGAAATTAAGCGGGATTGAAAAATATTGCAATAATCATAGTATTTTACTTCAGATAATATGAGCATTGTAATCTCTATGAATCCTCTGATATTTCTTTTCTAAGATAATACCTTGATGGTCACCACGAACTCTATCACGGACAAGTTGCCTTGATCTTTAACTTTTTGAATTTGATTTAACTTCGTTCTTGATCTTGAATACTTAAAATTTTTGTTGAAATGCTAGAATGTTTGAACACATAAATTTTTAGAGAATTGTGACATTTAATCCACGCGCTCTCTTGTGTCTTCTTGTTAGTCCTCCACTTTTCTTCTTCACAAATGAGAGAAGTGACAGAAGTGACCCCTTTATATAGTTGTGGGGTCGGCTAGCCACTAAAAAAGGCTTATGGGCCATGGGCTTAGTCTTTATAGGTCGACCTAGTTAGGAGAAAACCATCTAAATAGGCTAGCACAACAATATCCATCTAAATAGGCTGGCACAATAATATTGGATTTTTATTTAAATCAACTAACTTAGATTTTTAAATAATTAACCCAATATATATGATGCACACAATGCAATCACGTGTCAACAATTCTAGGAAATTGTCACGACCCAAACCCCGATTGTGATGGCGCCCAACATCTTGTTAGGCAAGCCCGACCATTCAAACACTCTCAACCCAAAATACAAAGCCCCTTAGCAGTTATTTGAATTTAAAATATCAGTTAAGTAAAATTTCAATCTGTGATAACCATAAAAATAGTGCGGAAACCACAATAATAGCAATACAACCTCTATAAGATTCGGCGTCACGAGTCAGAGCCTCTAGATACAACTGAGAAACATCCTATACATATGAAAGTCTAGATGCGGAAGTAAAAGAAATATAAGAGGAGAAATCGGGTCCTGCGGACGCCAGACAACTACCTCGATGACTCTGACAGATGAACTAGGCAGCAACAATAAACTCAGCTATGCCTCCGGGATCCCTGTATCTGCACACAAGATGCAGTGAGTAAAGTGAGTACTCCAACTCAGTGAGTAATAGCAATAAATAACAACTGAAAGTAAGAATTCTCGTAGAAACACTACATAGTTCTATAACCAACAGTAAAGGCAGTAAACAACAGCAGAGCAGGGAAAACATGTGAAAATCTCTCAAAAGTCCGGCAAATTACCAACACTACTGCGGCGCGCAGCCCGATCCAATAATAGTATATACTGCTGCGGCGCGCAGCCCGATCCAATAATAATATATATTGCTGCGGCGCGCAACCCGATCCAATAATAATAGTCGACTGCGCTCATTGGGGGTGTGCAGACTCCGGAGGGGCTCCTACAACTCAAGCGCTATAATACTGCGGCGTGCTGTACGATCCATATACTATATCACTGCGGCGTGCAGTCCGATCCATATAATATACTACTGCAGCGTGCAACCCGATCCATATAATATTTTACTACGGTGTGCAGTCCGATCCATATGTGCATATGTATATACTGCTACGGCGTGCAGCCTGATCCGGTGTATATCAACTACCCTCACTATGGGGTCCTTGACCCCCTCTCAGTCAATATAGACTTGGCCTCTCGGGCCCACTCAGCTAAGATAGGGTTTCCAACCCTATGTATTCCTCATTTACAGTGCAAATTGCTAAGACCGGTTTATATTTATGTTTTACAGTTTAAGAATATGACTGAGAGTATGATTTCAATAGGTAAAGTGAGGTCAATTAGCTCAACATGCTCCCTAAGGGTCCTACAGATCGACACAAGGCCCCAAACACGACAACTAGCCCAAAATATACTGATACTAGCTCAGTCTCAGTCAAAAGTACAGCAGAGTCATCAATCGGGATGAACCGAGTCCGAATCCCCAATAGTAACATCACCACGCTCATCATATAACGCGTATCTCATCTCAACATAGCACTACATAGTGCAAATACGGGGTTTCAAACCCCTCAGTACATCATTTATAACCATTACTCACCTCAAGCCGGTTGAAATCCTAGCCCGCCTTGCACTTTCCTCGCAAATCAACCTCCTCGTGCGTAGAATCTGGCCAAAACCACAAGGAATACGTTATGATAAGCTAATGGGATATAACCCAATTGAAAGAACTCGAAAAATACCCAAAAACACGAAGTTGACAAAACCCGAGCCCCGGGACCACTTCTCAAAAAATTACGAAATTCACATCACCGGATTCCTCGTCTCGCTACGAGTCCGTACATATAAAATTTACCAAAACCGTAGTTCAAATGCTCCCTCAACTCTCAAATTCTCATTTCAAAAACCCAAGCCCTAACCTCCATTTTTAACCTTTAATTTCTCGAATTTCAGTGCTTAATCCATATTTTTTTATACCATAATAACATAGTTCGAGTCCAATGATTCATACCTAATGGAACCCCTTCGAATTCTCTTCAAAATCGCCCTAGCCGAAGTCCAAAATGTTTTACTTCTCTTTCAAATTCGTGAACACTGTTCACTTAAACCCCAGGCCGCTTTCCGCTCCCGCGGTTAAATAACCGCACCTGCGGTCACCGCACACGCGACCAACTGACCGCTTATACGGTCTGACTTAAAAAATCCCCCGGACCGCTTATGCGGTTGCCGCATTTGCGGATCTACGTCCGCTTCTGCGAAAACCCCTGGTCCCTCCAGGACCGCTTCTGTGAACAATACGCCGCATCTGCGAAACCGCTTATGCGGTCCCTTTTCCGCAGATGCGGAAATCACAGAACCAGCAAGGACTGAAACATGCAACAACTCCGAATCCTCCGTTTAACCACCCGAAATCACCCCGAGGCCCACGGGACCTCAACCAAAAATACCAACATACCCCAAAACATCATACAAACTTGTTTCAATCATCAAAACACGTCAAACAACACAAAAATCATCCATTCACTATGGATTCAAGCCTAAGTTTTCTTCAAACTTCTGAAACTCACATTCGATCAAAAACCCGACCAAACGATGTCCGAATGACCTAAAATTTTGCACACATATCCAAAATCACCTAATGGAGCTACAAAAACTCTCGGAATTCCATTCCGACCCTCGAATAAAAATCTCACCAATCAACCGGAATTTGCCAAAATTCAAACTTCGCCAATTCAAGCCTAATTCTACACCGGACCTCCAAATTCATTTCCGATCGCACTCCTAAGTCACAAATCAACCCTCGAAGCTAAACGAATCACCGGAATTCACATCCGAGCCTTCTAACCATATAGTCAACTTCCAGTCGACTTTTCCAAAACAAGCTTCCTTCTAAGAGGCTAAGTGCCTTATTTCCAACTAAAATCAATCTAATTCTACCCGATCAACTCAATTAGTGATATTGAAACATGGAGCAACACAATATGAGGGAAACGGGGCGGTAACTCACATGACAACGGTCCGGGTCGTCACATCCTCCCCAACTAAAACAAACGCTCGTCCTCGAGCGGGTCAAGAAACATACTTGGAGTCTCAAACAAGTGAGGATATCTGCTCCGCATTTCCCACTCGGTCTCCCAGGTAGCCTCCTCCACGGGCCGACCTCTCCACTGCACCTTCATCGATGCTATATCCTTTAACCTCAATCTCCGAACCTGACGACCCAAAATAGCCACTGGCTCCACATCATAGGTCAAACGATCATCCAATTGTACTGTACTGAAGTCCAACATATGAGAAGGGTCCCCAACATACTTCCGGAGCATAGATACATGGAATACCGGATGAACTCCCGACAGACTGGGTGGCAAAGCAAGCATATAGGCCACCTCCCCAATCCTCCTAAGCACCTCAAAGGGGCCAATGAACCTCAGACTCAGCTTTCCTTTCTTTCCAAATCTCATGACGCCCTTCATAGGCGAAACCTTCAACAAGACCTTCTCGCCCACTGCATAAGATACATCTCGAACCTTCCGGTCCGTATAACTCTTCTGACACGACTGAGCTGTGCGAAGTCTCTCCTGGATCACCTTTTCCTTATCTAAGGCATCCTGGACCAACTCTGTCCCCAAAAACCTAGCCTCGCCGGGCTCAAACCAACCAACCAGAGATCTACACCGTCTCCCATACAAGGCCTCATATGGCGCCATTTGAATGCTGGATTGATAGCTGTTGTTGTAAGCAAACTCTGCAAGAGGCATGAAATCAGCCCAAGAACCTCTAAAATCAATAACACAGGCACACAACATGTCCTCCAATATCTGAATGGTACGCTCGGACTGCCCATCCGTCTGAGGATGAAATGCTGTGCTCAACTCTACCTGCGTACCCAACTCTCGCTAAAAAGTCCTCCAGAACTGAGAAGTAAACTGAGTACCCCTATCTGATATGATGGAAACTGGGACCTCATGCAACCGTACAATCTTCCGAATGAAAATCTATGCTAACCGCTCTGAAGAATAAGTGGTACACGCCGGAATGAAGTGAGCGGACTTGGGCAGCCGACCCACAATCACCCAAATCGAATCAAACTTCCTCGCTGTCCGAGGGAGACCACTCACAAAGTCTATCTCCCACTTCCACTCGGGGATATCCAAGCGCTGAAGTACACCACCGGGCCTTTGGTGCTCATACTTGACCTGCTGACAGTTGAGACACCAAGCTACATAACTCACAATATCCTTCTTCATTCTCCTCCACCAGTAATGCTATCTCAAATCTTGGTACATCTTCGCGACACCTGGATGAATAGAATACCGCAAGCTGTGGGCCTCCTCCAATATCAACTCTCGAAGCCCATCCATATTGGGCACGCAGATCCGGCCCTCCATCCTCAATACACCATCACTACCAATAGTCACATCCCTTGTATCATCATGCTGAACCCTGTCCTTAAGGACAAGCAAATGTGGATCATCATACTGGCACTCTCTAATGCGGTCATACAAGGAAGACCGAGAAACCACACAAGCCAACACCCCACTAGGCTCCGAAATATCTAGCCTCACCTGATTGGCCAAAGCCTGAACATCAACTGCAAAGGGCCTCTCCCCAACTGGAATGTACGCTCTACCCATACTCACCGCCTTTCAGCTCAAAGCATCGACCACTACATTGGCCTTCCTCGGATGATACAAAATGGTAATGTCATAATCCTTGGGCAACTCAAGCCATCTCCGTTGCCTCAAATTAAGATCCTTATGTTTGAACAAATGCTGAAGACTGCGATGATCGGTATACACCTCACAAGATACGCCATATAAGTAGTGCCTCCAAATCTTCAAGGCATGAACTATAGCAGCCAACTCTAAATCATGTACATGGTAGTTCTTCTCATGGGGCTTCAGCTGACGAGAAGCATATGCAATAACTCTTCCCTCCTGCATCAACACACATCCGACCCCAACTCTCGAAGCATCATAATACATAGTGTAAGAACCTGAAGCTGATGGCAATACCAACACTAGAGCCGTGGTCAAAGCTATTTTGAGCATCTGAAAGCTCTCCTCACACTCATCGGACCACACGAATGGAGCACCCTTATGAGTTAACCTGGTCAAGGGCGATGCAATAGAAGAAAATTCCTGAACAAACTGATGATAATACCCTGCCAACCCAAGGAAACTACGAATCTCCATGGCTGAGTTCGGTCTAGGCCAACTCTGCACCGCCTCTATCTTCTTTGGATCAACCTGAATACCATCACTGGACACCACGTGCCCCAGGAAAGCCACAGAACCAAGCCAAAACTCNATGCTCATCCTGGCTACGCGAGTACACCAGGATGTCATTAATAAACACAATCACAAATGAATCCAGATACGGCCAGAACACGCTGTTCATCAAATGCATGAACGTGGCTGGGGCATTAGTGAGCCCAAAAGACATAACTAGAAACTCATAATGCCCATATCTCGTCCTGAAAGTTGTCTTCATAATATCAGAATCCCTAATCTTCAGCTGGTGATAGCCTGAACAGAGGTCAATCTTCGAGAATACCCTTGCTCCCTGGAGCTGATCAAACAAATCATCAATACAGGGTAGTGGATATTTATGCTTCACTGTCACCTTGTTCAGCTGCCTGTAGTCAATACACATTCTCATCGTGCCATCCTTCTTTTTCACAAATAGGACCGGTGCACCCTGTCACACCTCCTTTTAGCCTACCGCACCCCCGAAGGGCGTGGTGAAGGGAGTTTTTCCAATTAAAGGACAATCGAAACGGGATTATTATTAAAAATTCAGAGTCGCCACTTGGGAGATTTATGGTGTCCCAAGTCACCGGTTGAATCCCACATCGAGGAAAATATTGAATCTGTATTACAGTCCGCGAACCAGAAATCCGGATAAGGAATTCTGTTAACCCGGGAGAAGGTGTTAGGCATTCCCGAATTCCGTGGTTCTAGCACGGTCGCTCAACTGTCATATTTGGCTTAATTATCTGATTTTAGTACATGCTCGAACCTGTGTGAAAATTTTAACCTTTAACCGCTTTTAATATTATCATTATTTTAAAAAGAATTGCAACGTCGTAAAAATGCATCTCGAACTGCATCATATAAATGTACCCGCAGTTTTTGACACATTCCAACTTCGTTGAGATTTGGATTTGGGTCACATAAGTGTGCACCCGAGTTTAGGGAGATAACATTATTAAATACGCGCCTAAAGATACTAACGCGTTATTATTTTGGGAAAATCGTGAAATTCGCTAAACAGCCCGTCCCGAATGCTAAGTATTTTATTATAACCAATTATTGAGGCCCCCGCATTTTATGCATTTTATTTGGAGAGGCTCATCTTATTCTTTATTAAAATGGTCAAACCTAAAGCGACTATGATTTGCTATTTTTTATTTGTCTCTAAAACAAGAGAAAAAGTCCTAATTAATTTGTTACTGGATTAAAGCAAACCAGCAGGAAAATTGTACCCAAGTCTATATCAAAAGAATGGCCAATCACAGGTCTTGGCCCAGGTTCAAACAAACATACAAGTTAGAACCTGAGCCACTTGTTATGATGTTGAAGCCCAAGCTGCCTGAAGACAGGCCAATTGCTAGGCCAAATGAGGCCTTGATTTAATTAAGCTAAATCCACACCGAAATTGTTCCAAAATATTCAAAATGTATTTAACAACTTACAACAAGGGCAGACGCTATTCACTTATTCAAACTTACGAAACATTGATCATTTTAATTCCATATGTCTTGCTTAAGTTAAACCAAAAGTGAGCCTAACTGGAAACAGGATTGTGATGACACAAAGTAGCCCGATTATTTTAGGTCGATTCGAGATAACTATACTAAAACTAAACTACTGAAACCGTTACTGAAATCGAACACACGTTCATGACGTGATTCAAGTTATATTACACTAATTTACTACCATAGAAAAGCTGCATTCCAACTGTGAGCACGTGATTTTTGCCCTAAGCAAATTATTCCAAAAGTTGCAAATTAAATAATTTTACAATTTTTGAAAATTTTGTTGCATTTTGTCGTATTAATTAGTTGCATAATAACTCGTGT
>MU730106.1:10920-22393 GCA_026770625.1 Nicotiana glauca
AATCTTTCTCTTTATTTTTTGTTTTAATTTTTTTTATTTCTGCATGTGTCTGTTTTCTTGTGTTTTATTATATTCTATTAACATTCTGTTATTAGTTTGTTTCTTAATTTCTGATAATAGTTTTAGACTAGTATCTTTAGGTTTTAATTCTAAAAATTGATACTATTAGGTTTTTTAATTTTGAGTAATAATTAGTATAAATTCTGATTAATTTTGGTCAGTAAATAATTAGATATCAATTGATGAATAGTTAGTAGTTAATTAGATTTGTTTTGGTTTACTATGATCATTGGCAGTGTGATTTGATTTGTTCATTTTTGTTAATTTTTGATTGTTAGTACTATTTGGATAATTAGGATTGGTTATAGCTGTTTAAATTTCTAATTAGTAGTTGATTAATCATGGAGTTAAAATAAATTAGTTTGGGTTAATAAATTTAGGGGTAAAAGGGTTGAGTTGCAGTAGATATACTTTAGTAAATTCAGCTTAGTTTCAGGGATATTTTGGGAATATAAAAGGGGTTAGCAGTAATTAACAAAAGGGAGGGTATTTTGGGTATAGGAAAATGGTTTAATAGTAGTAATAATACAATTTCAGGGGTAATAAGGGCATAAAAATGGGTAGTTTAGTAAATTTTAAAATGAAGTGAGGGTAATAAAGGAATTACAATAGGATAGAATCTTCTAGATAGGGGGCATTAGTATAATTCTTAATAAATAAGTATAGCTACTTGTATTACAAGTTAAAAATAAAAGGGTAGAAGTGAAATAAAAGAGGGACTAATATGTAAACACTCAAATTTGAGTTTCCCTCCAGATTTACATCTATAAATAGGCATTGATATGCCTTATTTTACAAGTTTTCAGAATCTGGAAAAATTTCTCAAAACAATTTCTGCCCTCCTGGATCCAAATTCGAAATTCATAACTTCCAAAACTCAAAAACATTAGAAATTAGTAGAAAAATCCCAAAACATCATTGTTTCATTGATCATTTAGTTCAAAATTGAAGGCTGTGCATTGATTTTCTCCTATTTTAGTAGTTGAAAGTCTGTGAAATTGCAACTGGATTGGCCGAGTTTGTTTTTTCTGGTTTAAATCTCGTGTTGTGGTTTAACCTTGGGAATTTTGAGGCTGTGATTGGATTTAACATTGTTGTTGTTGCTGTGCTACTGATTTCTCGTTTGTTCCTCTCTATTTCTCCAGGTACACTGCTGTAAATCCCAGATTTGGATCGAAAATGAAATAATGTTCATTTTTACACTCTCAACTGATTTGTAACTACATCACACTTCATATCTAGGCTGTATAACCGCATATACTGACCTCAGTTTTGAATCTATTACAATGAAATAAGTTAGAATGGATCTTATAGTCGATGTTTTATAGAATTGTAATTAGGTTATGGAATGTATATTTGGACTATTTTTCTAGCATGTTTGGATTACATTGATGTATGATTTGTAATAATATGTTAGTAAATATTCAGAATCTTTTTGTAGTAATGTAGTAGATTACTAATCTAGAACAATTGCAGTCAATTTAATATGTAAAAGAAGAGTTGGAAATAGTTCGTTAATCTCATTTGTTTAAATTTTGTTCAAGTATATTTTTGGTTGTTGAAAATTAACAGAAAATAGGAAGTAACTTCAAAAATGTTTAAGTCTCCTAGCATGTTAACGAAATTCCAGTGGTTCAGTTGTGAATTCATAGGTTATTGGAATATTGACTGAATAACAATAGTTAAAATTTGTTAAAAAATAATATGTTAAGTGTTAACAGAATCACTTGAGGTTTTAGTAAGCAAAAACTTTATTTGCCTTATTGTTAATTGTTGAACATGTACATAAGCAGTATTAATAGTCAATTAAATTGTAGATTTATCAGCTCAATGGGGTTTCGATCTTTTGACCTCTCTTAGGTAGCCCATTAGTGCTATTTGTTTGGGCTGGTCTTGAGGCCCAAAGGAAAGACAACATCATTCACGGATTTATGGGCCACTGGTTCTAGGTCCAAGACTGTTGAATTTAATTAAAAATCAAAAGTCCCAAATATAATAATATTAAAAAAATATAAATAATTAGGAATATGGAGATTAATCCATAATTATGAAATTGGGTCTTGAATTAGGTGGCGGGTTCAAGCTAAAAGGTTTTACCCTTTTGTTTGAATTCGGACTTGAATTCGAGATTTAAATTTATGATTGTGGATTAATTGATCCTTTAGAGACAAAACAAAAAAAATAAATAGAAAACTTAGCTACTTTAGTTTGGCCTTTAATAAATAAAATGAGACGAGCCTCGCCAAACAAATACACAAATTGCGGGGCCCTCATTAATTACTTATTAAAAAATACTTAGTATTCGGGATAGGCCGTTTAGCGAATTTCACGGCCTTCCCAAAAGGTATAACACGTTAGCCGCTTTAGGCGCGATTCTTAATAATTTTACTTTCCTAATACGGGTGTGCATTTCATACAACCCAAATCCAAATCCGAAAACGTTGAATAAGAATATGTCGAGGATCCGGGTGCATTTCATGTGACGTGATCCGAAAACATTTTCTTAAACGAAGTTTACCTTCTTTAAAAATAATAATTGACAAAAAAGCGGTAAATAACTTTAAAAATTGTACAAATAGGATAACATGTATAAAAATCAAAATTTAGCCAAATATCGTAGTTGAGCGACCGTGCTAGAACCACGGAATTCGGGAGTGCCTAACACCTTCTCCCGGGTTAACAGAATTCCTTACCCGAATTTCTGGTTCGCGACTGTAATACAGAGTCAAACCTTTTCCTCGATTCAGGATTCAAACCGGTGACTTGGGACACCATAAATCTCCCAAGTGGCGACTCTGAATCTCTTAATAAACGAATCCCGTTTTGATTGTCCTTTAAGTGGAAAAACTCCTTTTATTATACCCTTCACGAGGTGTAGTAAAGCCTATAATGGTAGGAAAAAGGAGGTGTGACACGTGGTATTAGCGCACCGGTCATTATATCTATATCTACCCTTCCCACCCCTTTTAAGGTACTAAAGCGCGGATTGGTCTCGACCACTATTGCATGCTATTACCCGTCCCATTCTTATCAGTCCCGGAGGCACATAGGACTACTATTCCTAAAAAGGGAGGGATATAAGGCTGACTTTGAAGTTTCAAAGGTGAAAAATCTAAGGCGACATAAAAAAACACATAGGACTGCACATTAAAGGGGGAGCACATGAAACATTGAAGGCTCATATATACCTTCTCAAACAAAGCAATCAAATAGCATGACTTAGAAAACAATCAATGTGTGAATCTAAAACAATATGCCAAGGCAAGGGGATTATTGTTGTTAAAGCAGACCAATTTATTACATGACTCGGTTAGGAAGCCCGAATCAGGCTTACCTGCTGGTTGTAGCAATTACTAATTAATAGAGGCGGGTTCAGTTTTATTGTTGTTATCACCTGAGGCTTGCCTAGGTGTTTGGGTGAGCTCTGACAAACATGGTATCTATTACTGATTCAGAATGTGGAAAAGTAGTAACAACTTAAAACGAACAGTTTTAGATCATATAGGCATGCTTGCTAAACTGTGTTAAATAAGGAGATTAGGTTACTTAAAAGAAAACCTGGTTCGGAATAGACTGGTTTTAGACTAGTTTCAGGTCCTGCAGATGATGGTATCCATTATTTTTTATTTTATTTCTATAGACATGATATCTAAGATTGCTGATTTTAGTCCCCATTGACATGATATCTAGTTGTTAATTTAATCCCGATAGACATGATATCTAGTTGCTGATTTAATCCCTATAAACATGATATATAGTTGAAAATGGAAACATGCAGGATTTTTACTTGGGGATTCCTATAGGCATGATTTCTATGAAAGTACTAATATTAACATTATGAACATGATGCCAGATTATAACCAATTGGATCTTAAGAACATGTGTCTAAGTGTTGTAACAGACATGCATAATTTTAGACAAGTCCTATAGGCAGGTTATCTAAATGTGGAGTCAAATATGCATAATTTAAAGTGAGTCCTATAGACATGGTGTCTAAATACAGAATTAAAAAGCAGTCCTATAGGCATGTTTTCTAAAATGGATAATTGAATCATTCGGAACACAAATTCTATAGGCATGTTTTCTACCCTTGACCATGCATAATTACACATCCCTTTTTCACTAGCCAACCCCGAGTGCTTATTACAAATTATTACAGACCACTTGCTGAATTACATAAAAAAATATAAAATAAGAAGTTACAACCAGAGGAAGCCTGATTCTTGGCTTCCTCCCTGAGTTATGGAATAAATCGCCTTAAGATGCCATGTTTCAAAGCCTTTCTTAGACCTGGGTGTGTTAGAGTTCCCTAAGGGTATCAAAGGACCCCGGGTAGTGCTTACACCCAGGTTCATAAAACCAGATAGAGATGAGTGTAGTGTGGAAGGGCCATCCTTTATGTGTCCAAGTTCAGAAGGAGCTCATGGGTCCCATGACAAGACTCACACAAGAGAGGCAGAACTTAGGTCTAAGAATATAGTGGAAGTGTAGAAATAGAGATTTAAAAACTGAGAGGAGAAAGGAGAGGGGTAAAGCGTGATGGGAAAAACAGTAATAGTAAAGCACAGAATTAATAATTTCATACAAAGGGGGTCAGGGGTTTGGGAATACATTGCAAAGAGCATATATCCTTAGGCAGAGATCAGATTTGGGCATACACAGCAATAGATGGTGCTGGCATGCCCATAAACCAATCAGAACACACAACATCTAGAGGACACATGGAGGTTATGATCCCATGGGGATCAGGTTTGGGTCATGCACATCAATATCCAATGTTGTCATGCCCCAAACCAACCAGATATACCAAACACATTGGGGATGGGGGTTTAGGAATCACAAGCCATAGTAAGTGACTAACAGAATTCATAAGAGAGCATTGCAGATTACAACATGCTTAATAATGGAACTTGATTAAACACAAACAGGAAACAAGCAAGGTTGAAGGAAATAATAAAGAAACATGTTGTTGTTGATGCTGAAAATTAGTTAGAACATACCAGTAAAGATATAAATGCAGAGAGAAAAAGTAAGCAAGTTTCCCATAGCCTAGCCTTAACTTTCAGCCGGCTAGGTAAGGCAGCAATACAAGTAGCAACAGAGAAAAGAGAGAGAGATTTTAGTGGAGTGTGTGTTTGAACTCAAGTATTTTATCCCTTATGTTCGTGTGTTTTAAAGAAGAGAAAGTGGGTATTTATAGTTTTGAAAACATGTGATAAATAAGGCAGTAAGTAAAGTTCAATACAAATATGGAAGAAATCAATAATCAGAATCAATCAACCTAGTGATTCCCCTTTAATTGAGAAATTACTTGTTTAACGGGGCTAACAGGTTCAAAATAAGGAAAGAAGATCAGTTTGTAGGCAGACTGATCATTTCCATAAAAGAAGCAATAAAACATTAAGTAAACAATCGAGTCTAAGTACAGAAATACTTATTTTAGGAAACAGATTTAGCAAGGCAATTATAAGGAAAGGGATCAATTACTTTAATAGGAGAGTGAAATTAGAGTTCACAAAAGAAAAATTTTGAAATCAGTCCCAAGATTGAGAATCAATCAAGAAGGAACCTCAACATATAAATAGAGTGCACACAAATAATAGACATGCAAGGCCAAACTATTGGCAAAAGAAACAACATACAATAGTAGCACAAAGTCATGAGATAGCGAATATTCGAAGTATGATAGTCCAGTAGGTCAAGTCATATTGAATCAATAGTGAAGCACAATAGAGTATCAGAATCATGCAAAGGGTCTTGCAGTAACAAATAAGAAAACCCTTATGAAAAGTTAGGGTTTCCAAGCATAGTCAAGTTTTAAAGATAGTAAAAACCTAGAATCAAAGGAATCACATAAAGAAAAGAGATTCTGAAACAAAGAACTTTCAAATTGTGTTAGATATTAAAACGAACAATTTCAAACCCAAAGACATAGGTTTCATCAACAATAGTGAAGATTAAAAGATGATAAACAAAAAAATCGAACAAATACCAGCAACAGTTTCAGAAACTCGAATGAACCCAAAGAAATTAGGGTTTTCAACATCAATCAAGTTTAAAGGTGATAAACAGATAAATGAAATAGATACTAGCAAATAGTCTCAGAAACTCATATGAACCCAAAGAAATTAGGGTTTTCAATGTGCTAAACTCAGATGGGAGGATGACATTAGCAAAACATAATAAAATCAGAGAAAAGATTTTGAAAAGAAGAACTTGAAGGAAAACCCTAATCGGAAAAAAGGTGAAGAGTCTTTTTTTAAAGCAAAATTAAAGAAACTTCGAGAAGGCATTTAAAAACTCATAGCAAGCATGGATCTAAGGTAAATCTAAAAGAAGTCGAAAAAGTCTTAGAGATTAGGGTTTCAGAAGAACCCAAAGCAACGAGAAAGGCCTTGAAAGTTACCGATCTAAACAGGGGAGTCAAATGTCTAACTCGAATGGTCATGGTTGGCCGGAGAAAGGCCGAACATGACCGGAGAAAGGTCATCGAGCAAAGACTGGACCAAGCCTCTTCAGAATCTGGTCATAAGACCACAAAACCAAACACGTAGAAGCCATGAAAGGCTGATACAGGTCCAAGATGACCCTCGAAAGCCATAGATTAGGGTAGATTAAGGTGGCGGTGACTAGGGTTTGAGGGTGTTGCAGAGAGTGTTAATGAGAGGAGGGATTTAGAGGCGGCATATGGTGAGATATGATAGGATTTAGGTGTCATTTAGAATTAATTAAGGTAAGGGTGGTTATTGGCCGTTGATATGAATGATCAACGGTCAGGATTAAAATGGTTAAGTAGGGATGTGGGCATGGGTCAATTGAATTGCAATTGGGTAGGGGTTTAATAGAAATTGGGTCGGGGTAATTGGGATTCAAATTGGGGTCGAATTTAGGCTACAATTGAAATGTAATTGGGCTAATATTTAAATAGACAATTTTCCCTATTTGGTTTATAAGAATAATAAATTAATGTCTGGAAATAAATTAAAGGTACTAAAATGACTTATAGCACATAATTAACTATTTAAAAATACCAGACTTAATCGTTATTGAATATAAACGTAATTAATCCTAAAATAGGCTAATGTTGCAATTATACAATTTTAGCCTTAAAAATACTAAATAATTTTGTAAAAATATGCAAAAAAATGCCTTAGCTATATTTTAGCATAACATAAAAGTTCAACAAATGAATCACACAAAAAAATATAATTTAGAAATAATTATTAGATTTTATTATGGATAAAATAGAGGAATAAATTGATTTAAAAAATCTTTAAAATTAAGGAAAAATAAGAAAGCACTTGGATATACTTATATACGCATACATATGCTATTTTGAAGATACTATGCATATAAAATATATATAGGGGAAATTAGGTATCAACAGCTGCCCCTCTTTACCCGGGAAGGATGAAAGAGTTGTTAGGTAAAGATATGATGACCAAATTTTGACCGAACAAAGCGGTTTGAAGAAGATAGACCGTGCCCTGGCTTATGAGCTGCCTACATATCCCTGGTCTTATAGGAATCAGGCCATATGTAGTTCAAGATCCATTGGCGGAGTATGCCGACAGGTATTTTACAAGAACGGATGCAATATTTAGGTCAGGGTGAGTGAAAGTCTTACGGGGGTAGTTAGGTCTGATGTGGCTGCGGGCACTAGAGCAGAAACGCTCATGTCGGGACGACTGTTGCTTGTTATTTTACCTGTAAATAAGTAATACAAGCATATAATGTGGGTAAATTTCGACATGATGCCAATTCCCGTCGAACCATGAATGTTGTCTTCGGATGGTTAGGATGACGTCTTTATACCATGACGTCCTGGGTCATGAAGCGTATAATAAAGGATTCGCAGGCTATGAAATGATGCTCTCGGGCTATGGAAATTGTGCCTCCGAACCATGATGCCTTTGAATAATGATATGCAAAAGATTGCAGGGGATCCTTAGGCCATGCCATGGTGTTCTCGGGCTATGAGGATGGTGCCTCCAAATGATGACGCCTTTGGATAAGTTGGCAATATTTCAGCCCATGAAGGATGTAGTAGCATGTGGCAATCTTTCAGCCGTGCAATGTGGCGATCTTTCAGCCGTGTAATATGGTGATCTTTCAGCCGTGCAATGTGGAGATCTTTTAGCCGTGCAATGTGGATAAAGACATCTCTTAGTCTCGGAAGGCAGAATGGTAGACTTATGCAATACAGATGTAGATAGAGGTAGAGCTTAACCCCGGAAGACAGAATGGTAGCCTTATGCAAATTGGAAGGTAGAATGGTAGCCTTATGCAAGTTGGAAGGCAGAATGGTAGCCTTATACAAGTTGGAAGGTAGAATGGTAGCCTTATGCATATTGGAAGTCAGAATGGTAGCCTTATGCAAGTTGGAAGGCATAATGGTAGCTTTATGCAATGCAGATGCAGATAGAGGTAGAGCTTAACCTCGGAAGGTAGAATGGTAGCCTTATGAAAGAGAAAAAATAAAATAGTAAATGATAGTAGAGTTTCTTAGTTGATAGCAGATTGAGGCATGGTAATTACTCGGAGCATTGTGACATACGGGACCTTACGAGCGCGTGATGATAGCAATTGTTGGTAAGTGCAATGGTTCGGAGAATCGTATTCTTGAACGATCTTTGTTTCATGAGTGTGCAATATGTTTCAATGATTTTGCAATCATTGTGCCTGCATCCAAAGAAAAATCGTGAGTTTTGTAAAGGGGAAGGTTAGTTCGTATCCCCCTGGCTTTGCTTGATCTGGTCATCTTTGATCTAGTGTTATTGTATGTATCATTGGGGTAGCATTGCTAAACAAGGCAATTTCAATAATAAACATGCATGATTTTGTCAAAGTATAACATCAATGTATAATAATAAAAAAAGTTTTTAGATGAACCGTCAACGTGACGCAATTCAGGACATTGTAATATCTCTCGCTACGGAATTTTGAGGGTCCTCCTCAAAATTCTGCCCCAGTTTGCTGGGTTGATGCTTCTGACTATTGCTCGTACGATGATTGGCTGAAATTACTTCAGAATTTTACTCAAAATTCTGCCCCAGTTTTCAATTTCTGGGGGAAATGAAAATTTTATTAAATTGTGTTCGAACCCATAAGGATGCCTACGTACCCCCTCTTAAACGGGAATTAGGTCATGCATAGTTCAATTTACATCATATAGGAAAAACATAAAGATTACACATAGTAACGCTTGACTGCATCTGAATTAATCGGCTTTGGCCATATCTCTCCATCCATTTCTGCAAGTATGAGGGATCGTCCTGTTAAAACCCGGTGAACTATGTACTGACCCTGCTAGTTGGGAGAGAACTTCCCTTTGGCCTCGTGTTGATGCGGAAAAATTTTCTTTAGTACCAGGTGCCCTAGTGTGAATTGTCTCGGCTTGACTCTCTTGTTGAAGGCTCTGGACATTCTGTTATGATAGAGTTAACCATGATAAACTGCGTTCATTCTTTTTCCATCTATAAGAGCTAGCTATTCGTAATGACTCCTCACCTATTCTGCATTTTGAGTTCAACTTCATGTATGATCCTTAAGGAAGGAATTTCTACTTCGGTAGGAATTGCGGCTTATGTACCATAAACTAGCATATAAGGGGTTGCCCGATTGATGTGCGGACTATGGTGTGATACCCCAATAGAGCAAATGATAACTTCTCGTGACACTGTTTATGCTTCTCTATCATTTTCCTCAATATCTTCTTGATATTCTTGTTGGCGGCTTTTACGGCTCCGTTCATTTGAGGTTTGTAGGCTGTAGAATTCTTGTGTCTGATCTTGAAGGTTTCACACATAGCTTTCATCAAGTCATTGTTGAGGTTGGATCCATTATCAGTAATAATTGACTCTAGAATCCTGAATCGGCAAACAACATGGTCGCGGACAAAGTCTGCCACAACTTTCTTAGTCATTGCTCTGTAAGATGTTGCTTCGACCCACTTGGTGAAGTAGTCAATTGCCACTAGGATGAACCTGTGTCTGTTGGAAGTGGCAGGCTCAATTGGTCCAATAATATCCATTCCCCAAGCAACGAATGGCCATGATGATCTTGTTGTGTTGAGTTTGCTCGGGGGTAACTTTATCATGTCTCCATGTATCTGACAGCGATGGCATTTCCAGATATACCAGATGCAATCTGTTTCCATAGTCATCCAAAAGTAACCAGCCCGAAGTATCTTCTTTGCTAAGACAAAACCGTTCATATGTGGACAACATGTTCCAACATGAATTTCCTCTAGCAGCTTGGATGCTTCCTTTGCATTGACACACCTCAGTAGTTCCAAATTTGGAGTCCTACTATACAGGATTCCTCCGTTTTGGAAGAAATTGTTGGATAATCTTCGCAGTGTGCGTTTCTAAGTATGATTGGCAAGCTCTGGGTATTCTCCCCTTGCCAAATATTCCTTGATGTCATGAAACCAAGGATTTTCATCTGTCTCTTCTTCAACCTAGGCACAATAAGCCGGCTGATCATGGACATTTACGGGAATGGGATCAATGAAATTCTTGTCTGGATGATGTATCATAGATAACAGGGTAGCCAATACATCGGTGAACTCATTTTGGTCTCTGGGGACATGTTGGAATTCCGTCTTTGTGAACCTCTTTATCAATTCATGTACATGATGCAGATACAGGAGTATCTTGGAGTTCTTGGTATCCCATTTTTCACGCACCTGATGTATGAGAAATCTGAATCTCCGATCACTAGCAGCTCTTGCACATTCATGTCAATGGCCATCTTGAGCCCTAAGATGCAGTCTTCATACTTGTCCATATCATTGGTACAGGGGAACCTGAGTTTGGTAGACACTGGATAATGCTGATCGGTTTCTGATACCAAAACTGCTTATATGCCAACTCCTTTGAAGTTTGTTGCTCCATCGAAGAACATTCTCCAACCATCATAGGATTCTACAATGTTTTCTCCTATGAATGATACATCTTTATCAGGAAAATATGTTTTCAAAGGTTCATATTCTCCATCCACGGGGTTTTCAGCAAAGTGGTCTACTAATGCTTGTCCTTTGACCGCCTTCCGAGTTACGTAAACAATATCGAATTCACTTAGCAGGATTTCCCACTTGGCTAGCTTGCCAGTGGGCATGGGCTTCTGAAAGATGTACTTTAAAGCGTCCATCCTTGAAATGAGATACGTGGTATAGGCACTGTGAGCACGTGATTTTTGCCCCAAGGAAATTATTCCAAAAAATATATAAAAATAATTTTTGTGTGAAAGTCGTTGATAATTGTGTGGAAATACCAGTATGTGTTTTTATTTTGGAAAATAAAGTAAAGAAAATTAAAACAAATACATTTTTGTATTAATTAGAAAATACCAAAATATAAGAAAATTACTCTTAATTCTAGAAAAATCAGAAAAAAATTAAAAGGAAATA
>MU730107.1:4257-16895 GCA_026770625.1 Nicotiana glauca
TAAAAGCGGTTCAAAAGTTAAAATTTGCATATAAGTTCATAATTGTTAAAAATCAGATAATTAAGCCGAATATAATAGTTGAGCGACCGTACTAGAACCACGGAATTCGGGAATGCCTAAGACCTTCTCCCGGGTTAATAGAATTCCTTATCCGGATTTCTGGTGCGCGGACTGTTAAACAGAGTCAATATTTTCCTCAATTCGGGATTAAACCGGTGAATTGGGACACCATAAAATCTCCCAAGTGGCGACTCTGATCTTTTAATAATAATCCCGTTTCGATTGTATTTTAATTGGAAAAACTCCCTTGTGCCCTCGCGGGTGCCGAAAAAAGAGGTGTGAGAGGTTCGCAACTAAATATTTATATATATTTAATGTATTTTCTAATTCAAATTACAGTGACTCGGTCTAGCCAAACCGGCACCTAACAGGCTTGCTCCGGCCTTGCTTAAAAGGTAGTAATATTATATGTCAAATCTTCTGCATAGCAAAGATCTTTTCCCTTATTGGTTTCAAGGCTTTATATGTTGATCTACATGAGAATGTGGCCACAGTAAAACACTAATATACAGTATATCCTTGATATTTCAATGTATACAACTTACATCAACGGTTACGCAATTTGCAGGAAAACGACATATCATAACATTGGCCAAACCGTAGGCTTAATTCTAGTCAACACTTCCATACTGTAGTGTTCTACTAGCACACTAAGTAGACTGTTGTATATGATGGGATTTTACAAATAAGGGAAGAGGCTAGGGCGAAGCGGGTTGCCTAGGCTGTTAATTAAATGTACTATATATACTACTACTACTACAAGTATTGGCGGAGCCAGCTTTGCTCGAACTCAATAGTTTTGGTCTAAATCTTACATTTACACTAAGAACTAAAATTTTGTACTTATAAATTTTAAATTTTTGCTGCGTCTCTAACTATAGGTGATCACACATTAATGTTGCAGAGGAGGGTATAAGGCAGAATCTTTGAATTCCACCAGAAATGATCTAGATTGAAGATAGATACATTTTCTGAAGGACATCAAACAAAGAAGCACCAGTGGTCTAGTGGAAGAATAGTTCCCTGCCACCGTACAGACCAGGGTTCGATTCCTGGCTGGTTATGTGTTTGCCGTGATCAGTATCTGCGCTCAATGCGGTGACTTGGGTCTCCGCACTTTGTCCCATGGACGAAAATTTGCGCATCTGAGCTTTCCTGTTTTTCGTTTTTGTTTTTTTCCAACTTATTGTTTGGAAATTGGGATTAGGGAAAAAATGTTTATAGTCTATTATATTTGCATAGTATCTTTCTTTACCGACAAAGCAGATTCAATTAAACCTCTTCAAACTATGTAGCTTCGCACAAAAGGGAACAAGAAAACCCAAGCACATATGCTAATAAAGAGAAATTAAAGTATCTCTATACCTTAATCGCCAATTAATATTATTAAATCAATAATCAGTCATCAACCAATATGCTCAAGGAAAGTCTAAATATGAAACTAAAAAATAGGAACAAGAATACAACCACATTCCATATTACACACCTTTTGCATGCTCAAGGACAGAGCTAATATGCAGTTTACGGATTTGGCCGAATCTAGTAACTTCCAAGTTATCATAAGTCTTTTATGTGTCTTCGCTTTGCCCATCAATAGCAGGCATTTCCTTTTTCAGGTGACTTATGGTATAAGCATGTATCTTGGCAGATCTAGCACGTTTTACGAATTCATTTATCTGTACACAACAACACCTATTTTTCATCCTTTTTTAAAATTAAATCAGATGCAAACTTTATGACCAAAAAATTTGTAGGATCACACTCAGAAAATGTTGTTAACATTATTTATAATGCAAAGTCAAAGATTTCTTTTTGCAAATTTATTTACAATCAATAGCCACGAGTCTTTTTATTTTACTAGTATTCTACCTATTTCCAAATGACCAAATACTCTTAGATAATTGGTACATGGTAAGACTTTTTACATGTGGTATTGATTTAAAAATTTGTTTGACAAATGGCCTTGCTAAGCCAGGTGTAATTTTGCATGACATGTGTTGTCATCTTGCATGAAAGAAAATTGACAAGTCATGTGTTGTCCCGACCCAAAATCTACTAAGGGTCGTGATGGTGCCGGACACAGCTGTCAGGCAAGTCAACCAAATCATTTGATCAAAATCTCGTTTTAATACTTTTGAAATCTAGGATTTTCCTTCCATATTTAGCAATTTAAAAGATAATAGTCTCAAATCAAATTTAAATGATAAACAGTTAATACAAATACTTCAAACTATCCCAGAACTCGGTGTCACAAGTGCATGAGCATCTACTGGCAAGGAAAATAAAATACAACATCTGTCCGGAATACAGTGGACAGGGAGTAAATACAGTATACTGGAAGGGACTGCTCTAGCTGCGGCCGTCTCGAATAATGCAGCTTACCTAGTCCCAGAATCATCCGTGCTGCTACGCCCAGTAGACCGCTAGAGTTACATATACCTGTGCAACAAAAATGCACAGAAGTGTAGTATGAGTACGTAAACAACGTGTACTCAATGAGTATCCCGCCTAATCTCGAAGAAGTAGAGACGAGATGGTCAACTTCGACACTTACTAGTGGTCTAATAATGATGTCAATATTACATTAAATCGTGAATCTCTACCAACATGATTTTTATCAAATAGAAGGGAACAAGTAAACTATTATTCCTTTTCTGGGACATTTCCCAAATTTCTTTTCCATTATTTTTCCAAATATTCTAAAGCCATGAAGATGCAATAACAAATTTAATAAGTCCAATCAGCAATACAAGCGTGCGCAAATCATGCCGAGGTCGATGGCTCGCTCCAATAGAAATGTAAACTGTGCATTTGCCGAGGGTCGACGGCGCGCCTATAGATGCATCTATTTAATCTGTCGAGGCGTTCAGCCCGTTCCAAAATTAAACACACATAGATGGTCAATCAAGTAGCCAACATGGAATAATTATCCATAGAAAAGCCAATTCTCCTTTAACAATTTAAGAAAATGAGGTTTAGATCTTTTTAGAAATTCATTTATTAACTCGAGGTGTTTTAAGCAATTCAATGTCGATAACTTTACAATTAATCCAAGTATAGCATGTTTTTGGGTCCTAACTACCCGGACAATAGCATAATAGTAGCTACGCACGGACTCTCGTCACCTCATGCGTACGCAGCCCCCACAAATAGGAGCGCATAATCAATTATTTCACCTATGGGGACAATTCCCTCTTACAAGATTAGAAAGGAGACTCACCTCGCTCCGAAGGTTCATAACCGACATTTCACGCCCTTCCGACGACTCGAATCGATGAACAACGCTCCAAAACTATCCAATAATTATCTAAATCCATTAATATATGTTAAGGTACTCATTATAATCCAATTTATAGCAATTCCTAACCCCGATCGAAAAGTTGACAAAATTGCCCTCGGGCCCACGTGCCCGGAAAAAAAAAATTTCAAAGATAAAATTTACCCATGGCCTTACGAACTCAAATATATAGTTTTCACTAAATTTCATACTCAAAATCGTGGTTAAATTCCAAGAATACAAATTCTAGGTCTTTCTACCAAAACCCCCCAAATTTCTACTAATTTCAATGCTCAAATCCATACATAGTTGATGTATTTAACACAGAGTAGGTGGGGATAACTTACCTTATCATTGATGATGAAAATTCTCTCTTGAAGCTCCCCAAAAATCGCCCAAGCCATGAAAAATATGAGAGAAAATGGCCAAATTCCGATTTTAAAACAACCCCTTTGCCTCCAGCTACTTCCGCTTCCGCGGTCCCGCTTTTGCGGACAATCTGTCGCTTCTGCGGCTTCCACTCGGCCGCCCATTTTCGCTTTTGCGTTTCCCTTCCCGCAGATGCGGTCTCGCTTCTGCGGAACCTTGACCGCATCTGCGGTCCACGAGCCCCTGGCAAAAATCCGCTTCTGCGATGCCTTTACCGCAGGTGCGGTTCCGCATCTGCGCAACTATGATCGCATCTGTGGTCCTTCCTCTACTAGCCCAAAACCGCTTCTGTGGTTGAATTTCCGCATCTGCGATCCAAAATCGCAGATGCGGTTATGACAGCAACCAGCAAGCCTTAGCCTTACAAACTTTTCATTTTCGATCCGTTAACCACTCGGAATACACCTGAGGCCCTCGGGACCCCAACCAATCATACCGACCAATCCCAAAGCATATTACGGACTTGATCAATGTCTCAAATCACATCAAACAATACGAAAATCACGAATTACACCCTAATCCAAGCTTTATGAACTTTAGAACATCAAACTTCTATTTCCGATGTTTAAACCTATCAAATGACGTCCGATTGACCTCAAATTTTGCGCACAAGTCATATTCAACATTACAGACCTATTTCAACTTTCGGAATTAGATTCCGACCCCAATATCAAAAAGTTCACTTCCGGTCAAACTTCTCAAAACCTTCAATTTTCCATCTTTAGCCAAATGACTTCAAAATGACCTACGGACCTCCGAATTTACTTCCGATCGCGCCCCCAACTCCAGAATCACCATACGGAGCTATTCACAGTCTCGGAATATCAAACAGACAGCAATAATACTGAAATGCACTTCAAGCCAAACTTATGAATTTTTTTCTAAAATGCTAACTTCCTCAATAGGCGCCAAAACACTCCCGGGTTATCCAAAACGCGAATCAGGCATACGCCCAAGTCCGAAATCATCATACGAACCTGCTGGAACCTTCAGATCCCGATTCCGAGGTCGTTTACTCAAAATTCCAATCCTAGTTCATTCTTTCAACTTAAGCCTCTGAAATGAGAATTCTCTTTCCAAATCAACTCCGAACTTCCCGAAACTCAATTCCGACCACGCGTACAAGTCGTAATACCTGAAATGAAGCTGCTCATGGCTTCAGACTGCTGAACGACACGCTAGGGCTCAAAACGACCAGTCGGGTCGTTACATTCTCTCCCACTTAAACATACGTTCGTCCTCGGACGTGCTGAGAACTGCATTGGAGTAGTCTGATATCACTGTTTGACACATCACGCACCTTCCCGTGCTACCACAACTCAGTTGAGCTCATTCGGTCGATCAATTCTGAAGATATTCCCTTTTATTCAAGCATCTATGCCTTAGAGCCCAATTCTAATATCTGAAATTCTCTGCCAAGCCTGTTTCTAACATACGATCACCATATCAATTACTACATGTTGTACCCAACACATGACTGCATAATTTTGCTGACTTCGCACCTTGTATCACTTTGCTCGCCGGACCACAATAACATTTTCTGATCAACTTAGTCGAAATTCCATGAACCTGATGCTTCCATTGCACCTCATGATAGACATATGTCTTACTCCAACTCTTACAATACCACCACGACGGAAGAGATGTGCAGAAATTCATAACCAACTGCCGAATCAACAATTTATTGGGTCTATACTCCTGACAGAATCCATCACCTCATTCTAAACCAAACAATTGTCTTTGCTCCTTAACATACTTCATATAATCTAACTGCACTCTTCCTAGATCCAATAACCTCGTCTCACTCAGTACGAACTGCTGAGGAAATAAGCCACCCCATGCATAATCAAAAGTCTCATATGATGCCACAATGTGCCAATAGGCCACCAATTCGAACGCGATACGAAAGGAAAACGAACTTTGGAAGGAATTACCTAACTCACGCACTAATATGGATTTTCCTTAGAAAATAGGAAGCAAGACATACAAAAATAGCATATAGAAGACTATACTCAACATCGCACTGTTGCAGCGCGCAACCCGATCCAAATAACATACCCATGGCAGCGTGTCACCCGATCCACACATAGATCTCACATAAGGAGATGCACATCGAGCTAGATTGCTCATTACAACAAAATACTGAATGTCAGTCATGAACACACTAAGTGAACAATAACATCCTTGAGTGAACATATAGCGCTATAAGCTACAAAACTCAAGCACAACTGAGGTGCGATATACAATCTGAATCTCAAGAGACAATTTGGTCATATAACATCCTTTCTACGCGGATCCTTATCACATAAGAAATTCACCAAGTCACCTCACAACTCGTACGGCGCAATACATCATTACATGAAATTGGTAACGACCACATAACACCCTGACCATTCTTTCATAAGGAGCGCTTCGGTGAAATGAACATAATTGGCCTGACATAGAGCCCCTATCCACATTTAGATCCATCCACCGACCTTAAGTCGATCCTGATCGTATCAAACTAAGCCAATAACCCTTCGAAGGTCCATACTAATTTCCCTCTTCTCATAACACACAAGAACACCCGTCATAATCGGAGTACTCATCCACAGTCCACAATTCAGTAACTGAGTGCCCTCCAGGCATATATTCTCAATTTATCGATATCATCACAAATCTCCATACTGGGGTTAAATCTTTAATCAATCAAGTGACCACATGTCACACTTATACAATCTTCCTGTGGGATGCGTTCCCACAACCTTTCGAAACACATAACAGGTTCGTACATCCCAACCACCGATCGCACCAACGCTGAAAAGCGATCAAGAATCATTAACCATGATACAAGCCCTTCTAACAGAACACCGATCTCAAGTGACGCTGAAGACAATACCAACTTACTTTAAACATCGAAACTCCTTTCCTGCTTATCCGAGCTTGTGACATCCTTGTCCGCACCTGCAAACCTTGATTCTCACTTCAAATTCCATACCACTCACTGCACCCAACATGCCGATATACGATAGGACACGATTCTTCATCATAACTCCGGAACCACTAATAGGTTAACTCTTCATCACATAAAAGCTTTTCACTGAACTCACTTCAAGAGGAACATAGCAACACATAGGTAAATTCTTATAACCGTAGAGTATGCAAACATCTAAGTATTGGTCTAAGCCATCATAGCTCTTCCGGGGCCCAACTCCACATAACAGGTCACAACGGTAGAATACTTTCTATATAACACTAACTACGGCGGCCGACAAGCCTCGCACGCACCGTCACAATTCACTTGCATAACTTGATCACACTGAAAGAATTAATCATTACCAGCAACATGCCAATTCGACTATGGCTAACCAAATCCCCCTTCTTCCAATTTGTCCTTGATTGCCATGGAAACAATGATAACCCCATTCAACACTTATCGCACTCTATCCGCACTCGTCCCGAGTGATCTTGAATCACGAGACCATGCTGTCTCAAATCCCACAAACTGTTTTCACACCTCCCAATTGCTACATCGCAAGCCAAAACATCACAGAACATTCTGTGCCTCTTCTCATAGGCTGCTAACAAGCTTGATCCTTACCCGTTACCATACGCTTGAAATCATTAGGCATCATACCTCATCTTATGAATTTTTCATGATCGTTGTTGAGAGCCACCCGCTCTGACTTGGCCCCGAATATAATCAAATCCATGAGTCTTCCATCACATGAATACTCCCTTGGCAAAGAACCCGCCGAATCACTTCCCTTGGAACCTACATCTATACAAAGCAAAATCCTGAATCTTTCCCCAAGTCTGAACATGGGCCAGTAAGGCCAACGAGAGCCCACCTTTAATACTTCCATGCTCAAATTACCACTTATGGTCCTTTCCTGTAGCTGAAATAGCCCATCGACATGTTAATAGCCAAAAATCTCGCAAGCAATTAACCATGCAACCTAATCATAAATGGTGGGACTCTCCCACTTAGCATGAAGCCATAATTTCACAAACCTGGAACTCACCCGTCCTCTTTACCTCTTATTGACATAACCTCGCGCAATCAACTGCCAAAGTTCTCGAAATCTTTCTGTAAAACCCCTTCTTATATTCTGACTCATCCAACATATTTGCACAATCGATTTTTTTGCTATATAACCGATAGAATTCTTCGCAGAAGCCTCGCTAACCACGCGACCGCTAACCTGCTTACTTGGGTAACCCACCCATAAAAGCTCTCCCCGGCATCTTCCAACGCCGCTGCACGGGGTACAATCACTATGACATCAATAACCCATCCTGAGTCTGAGCTGACTCTCCAATTGCACAGTTCCATTTACCCATCGTGGACATCATTTAAATGTGCGGCAACATCCTTCTAATTCAAAGTCATGATGCATTCTTCTTTACTTAAGCGGCTTATTTCCGTTATATTAAATCTCCTGCCGCACAAGAATCCCTACTTCAAATTAGATCTGTAGACTCCAATAACCAAGCACTAATATTCTCAAATCGCTCCAAATCCTCCTTAAGGTACGTGGTCATCCCACTGCAAAGCCAATACGTAACTCCGACACTCTCCTACTTTGGCGGAACTCATCCCCTTAATCTACTACTCGACCTTCACTTCATATACCTGGCCTTTTTATAATTTTGAACACCGCCTGACGCTTCCCACATGTCCTTCCCCGTCCTTTGATATTCAGTGGCTGTCTTAAATAAAATCTAACTTCGTGGCACTTGAACGCACAATTGCTGCTAAGTTTAAACTTTTCTGAAGGACATCTTTATCGAGCCGTCAACATTAGAAATACTGATTCAATCCTGAACCACCGCACCTTGCAATACCCGACAGTTTCATCTCCAATACTATTTCGCAATATCTTGCCCCAAAGGTGAACTGTAGCAGATCATAACACCGAAAAACTTGGTACGTTCAATTAGGGCAACAACACCCCATCACAGAAGAAAGCTCCACCACGCTTGCAAATACCAAGTCTTATTACTTCCACCAGCCCATTCCTGACCATACTTAGTCCGACTGCCTTTCCCCTGCCGGGAATAAAATACTGAATCTCTTGATTATGCACTGAGTAAACCTCCCTTCAAGTCATTCACTGCCCCGATACATAGGCAAACTTCATACCATCATAACAATACTGTGGAACACTTGTTCCTAAGCATCGTGGCAACTTGTGCCTAGCTCCAGAGCCCTTAGAAGTACCGTTACTGGGTTGAAACAATAAAATATTCTTAAATAAAGCGACGATAATAGTCCAATCAACTATACCGGGAGAAATATCTCGCACCACATTCGTAGTGCCATTACAATTCTTCAATTCTCGATTTATAACAAGCGCTTCGTATCGCATAAGATTGAGTAGGAAAGAAACAAAGGCATAAGCCTCACAGGAAGCAAATCGCACGATAAGGAATCAAGAAGGGAAGTACTCCTAATAGTCCTGCAGCCTCCCAAGGATAAGTACAGACGTCTCCGTACTGATCCGCGAGACTCTACTAGACTTGCTCATGACTCGTGAGACCCTAGGAACCTAGTGCTCTGATACCATGTTGTCACAATCCAAAATCCACAAGGGTCGTGATGGCGCCGGACACAGCTATCAGGCAAGCCAACCAAATCATTTGATCAAAATCTCATTTTAATACTTTTGAAATCTAGGATTTTCCTTCCATATTTAGCAATTTAAAAGATAATAGTCTCAAATCAAATTTAAATGATAAGCAGTTAATACAAATACTTCAAACCATACCATAACCCGGTGTCACAAGTGCATGAGCATCTACTGGCAAGGAAAATAAAATACAACATCCATCCGAAATACAGTGGACAGGGAGTAAATACAGTATACTGGAAGGGACTGCTCTAGTTGTGGCCGTCTCGAATAATGCAGCTCACCTAGTCCTAGAATCATCCGTGCTGCTATGCCCAGTATACCGCTAGAGTTACATATACCTGTGCAACAAAAATGCACAGAAGTGTAGTATGAGTACATAAACAACGTGTACTCAATGAGTATCCTGCCTAATCTCGAAGAAGTAGAGACGAGGTGGTCAACTTCGACACTTACTAGTGGTCTAATAATGATGTCAATATTACATTAAATCGTGAATCTCTACCAACATGATTTTTATCAAATAGAAGGGAACAAGTAAACTATTATTCCTTTTCTGGGACATTTCCCAAATTTCTTTTCCATTATTTTTCCAAATATTCTAAAGCCATGAAGATGCAATAACAAATTTAATAAGTCCAATCAGCAATACAAGCATGCGCAAATCATGCCGAGGTCGACGACCTGCTCCAACAGAAATGTAAACTGTGCACTTGCCGAGGGTCGACTGCGCGCCTATAGATGCATCTTTTTAATCTGTCGAGGCGTTCGGCCCGTTCCAAAATTAAACACACATAGATGGTCAATCAAGTAGCCAACAGGGAATAATTATCCATAGAAAAGCCAATTCTCCTTTAACAATTTAAGAAAATGAGGTTTAGATCTTTTTAGAAAGTCATTTACTAACTCGAGGTGTTTTAAGCAATTAAATGTCAATAACTTTACAATTAATCCAAGTATAGCATGCTTTTGGGTCCTAACTACCCGGACAATAGCATAATAGTAGCTACGCACGGACTCTTGTCGCCTCGTGCGTACGCAACCCCCACAAATAGGAGCACATAATCAATTATTTCACCTATGGAGACAATTCCCTCTTACAAGGTTAGAAAGGAGACTCACCTCGCTCCGAAGGTCCATAACCGGCGTTTCATGCTCTTCCGACGACTCGAATCGATGCACAACGCTCCAAAACTATCCAATAATTATGTAAATCCATTAATATATGTTAAGGTACTCATTATAATCCAATTTATAGCAATTCCTAACCCCCATCGAAAAGTTAACAAAATTGCTCTCGGGCCCACGTGCCCGGAATTTGAAATTTTTCAAAGATAAAGTTTACCCATGGCCTTAAGAACTCAAATATATAGTTTTCACTAAATTCCATACTCAAAATCGTGGTTAAATTCCAAGAATACAGATTCTAGTTCTTTCTACCAAAACCCCCAAAATTTCTACTAATTTCAATGCTCAAATCCATACATAGTTGATGTATTTAACACAAAGTAGGTGGGGATAACTTACCTTATCATTGATGATAAAAATCCTCTCTTGAAGCTCCCCAAAAATCGCCCAAGCCATGAAAAATATGAGAGAAAATGGCCAAATCCCGATTTTAAAACAACCCATTTGCCTCCAGCTACTTCCGCTCCCGCGGTCCCGCTTTTGCGGACAATCTGCCGCTTCTACGACTTCCACTCGGCCGCCCATTTTTGCTTCTGCGTTTCCCTTCCTGCAGATGCGGTCCCGCTTCTGCAGAACCTTGACAGCATCTGTGGTCCACGAGCCCCTGGTTGCTCAGGTGTATGCCTAGAAATTCTACGAGGATTGGAGAACTACTTGAAGGACTCTCAGACCCTGAGAAAACATTCCGCACATTGAACCGTGCCAACAAAAGACTTCAACAATCCCAACAAACTCACAAACTCGAAATTGACATGGGAGACGTAAATGACCCCAACGAAAATGTCAAGAATGAGCAAGCTGGCTTAAATGCCAGAGAAGTGGCACCTCCTGTGCCTGAGGGTGCACTATATGACTGGGCACAACCCACAGCTAAAAATCTGGCCACTGCCATTGTTGTGCCCGCAATACAAGCTAAATCATTCCAGATCACAAATAACATGCTGCACTTGTTGCAAAGCAAGGGACTCTTTTCTGGGACACAAATAGAAGATCCTCAGCAGCACTTGAAGAACTTCCTGTCTATCTGCAAAACTCAAAGGCAGCCCAACGTGACTCCGGAAGCAATCAGGCTGTTATTGTTTCCATTATCAGTGATAGGAGCTGCTCAGGTTTGGCTAAAATCACTCCCTATAAACTCTATGGAAATTTGGGACGAGTTAGTCAAGCAATTTCACAACAAGTTCCACCCTCCCAACAAAATTGCTCAACAAATTGATGACATCGTGAGCTTCAAACAGAAACCAATGGAGACACTGCATGAGACATGGGGCAAGATTAAAGAAATGTTGGTTATGTGTCCCCACTACGGTGTTCCACAATAGATGTTGGGACAACGGTTTTACATGGGACTGTCAGACAGCATGAAGAATATTGTAGATGCCTCTGCTAGTGGGGCATTCTTGAGCCAAACCTGGAGAGAAGGTCAGAATCTGCTTGACAAGATGGCACAGAATTCGGGGTGGACGATTAGGAATGCACCTATCACTCCAGTGGTGCACTCGGTGCCTCTTGATCCCTTAAATACCATGGCTAAAAATATGGCGACCCTCCTGACACAGATGAGCATACTCACCAAAAAGGTGGAGAAATCAGGGCAGAAACAACAAGTAAATATTGTAGACACTACCAACGGGGGTTTGTGCACATCTTGCATTAGCTAGCCAATTGGTAATCCTTGGAACGCAGAACATGATCATCATCAGCAGCACCCTGAAGACATGAACTATGTGTCCAACTATGGAGGCCAGAGAAAGGGCAATCAGAATTGGGGTCAGCAAAATCAGCAACAATACAGGTCGACGCAGCCGCAGTTTAACACATGAAACATGGGAGGTATGAGACCCCCCAACAATATGGCACCTTATCCCAGGTCACAGGGGTACAACAATCACAATTAGCAGCAAGGGTATCCCCTACCTCAACAGCAGCATGGGGGAGGCAAGAAGATGGGTTCACTAGACTTGAAGCAATGATGCAGCAAGTTACTGGGTCCAATGCAAAAATGAATGAAAGAGTAGATGCACATGATGCAGCAATCAAAAATATTGAAGTGCAAATGGGCCAGATTTCAA
>MU730109.1:5704-25139 GCA_026770625.1 Nicotiana glauca
CAAAAAATGAACAAATTTGCATGCCATCAAATGGTAGATCTATTTTTTCGTTGTTAAATCTTTGGTTGATTCATTAATGTTGGATATATCATTGCCACATGCTGCAAGACCAAGGTTCTACTTTCAAAATCTCATTGGCATCAACGAAGAAAAGGAAAGGCGTAAAAAAACATTATTCGTGCAACTTACTAAAAAAAAAAATAAAAAATAGTGGCTACATTAAACAACTCTTTTTTCCTTTGTTGCATTTTTCTTTGGGATAGTTTTACGTGTGTTGTGAACAGTTGAGATGAAAGGAAAGAGAAAGTGGGAAGATACATTCCTATAATTATGCCTAATATAAATGAACCATTAATTATATCCCTAATTTGAATTATGGTATATAAATGGTAATTTGGTATGCTTAAATGTAATAAACACAAACCTTAAACATTGAGGGTAATAAGGTTTGATATATGGTATAGGTAGGTAAAAATCCCTTTTAAGAAAGTTATTAAGGATATTTGGCTCGGGAAATGGGCTTGGGAATTATGAGCTAGATGGCCTAAAAATTGGTTGTTCGAGCCCAAGTTTTATTTTTTTCCCGCGAACGAGATTAAAAATACGATCTTATTTATTAATTAATTTTACTTAAGTAAAATAACTATTAAAATAAGATTGACCGTTAAAACAAAACTATTTTTGGTATTTTTCAAGATTAAAAATGACTACAAAATATTAATGAAATTATTTTTTTGTAAATTTTGTTTTCTTGTAATAAAATAAAGTAAAAGAGTAAAAATGAGTTAAAATACCTATATTAGGCCTAAATTAAATATTTACGTGCTAAAATATGAAAAATCTTGGAGAGAGTCAAAAATCACATGTCTACAGCTGCCCCTCTTTGACTGAAAATGCGAAGCGTTTGCGGAAAAAGAACGACTAGACAGGTTTTTTAACCCGACCCTTATTTAGGGAGACCAAAACTAAGAGAAGGGGGAATGTGGCCGAGCCCTGGTATCTGAGCTGCCTACATATCCTTGGTTATAAAGGAATAAGGCCACGTGGAGTTCAAAGGTGAGTGAGATGATGGAGTATACCGAGGTGGAGAGCCGGTCGAGGTGCCGTGCCGTCGACGTTCAGGTCTGCGGTCCTGATGTTACATCCAAATCAAAAAAAATGAAAAAGCATAACTAAGCATGTCAACTATGAGTTAAAATATTCCTATATATAAGTCTTCTCAAGCTTGATCTTGATTCTTGAATGGTTCTTCATGCAGACTTTGGATTTGAACCTTGACGCTTGCTAGTTGCAGGTGCTAGTTCATTCTTCTTCAACTTTTCGGATCAAAACCAGGAATGCAGTGCTTGTGATTTCAGCCATGTCTTAAGCAGTTCACATCTTTCTCTACTTCTGCATTTGGATTCACTTCTTGCCTTTCTCTATTTTTTTCTTTATTATGACTAACTTCTATTGATCAACTCGGACTGTTGACTCACATTCTTGCCGCGAGCTTATTTTGTTGTTGTCTTGAATTGCATTTTGAAGTAAATTCTCTTATTTGCAGAAAAATATTGCAAATGTACTAATACATCTCCTCGTGAGATACCCAGATGTTGTATAAAATAGTACAGCTAGATATGAGCACTACGAAGATAGGCACTGAAAGTCTGGAAGAGATAAATATTGCCTTAGTGTGACTCTCGTCCCTAGTAGAGCGAGGACGTTGAGCAACCCGAAGAGTCGATGATGAATCAAGGAGAGATAAAAGCGAAAGAATGTCGTTTTAAAGTTTTCACAAAAAGGGATAGGCAGAAATATTAGCAGAGTAATGAGAAAAGAGATAATGAAGAATTATGAGTGAGATGTGATTCATGGATGACAACGGTAGAGTGTTACAGAATCTATAGTCAAATGAAGAAAGAGACTAAAGTTGATAGGCTTTTAGACAACAAAAGAGTATAGGTCATACAGTCACATCCTCATTTCAAGAAATAAGTTCGCAACTCTAACGTGATTACCCAGGAAAAAAAAAGTTTGACCTAGAATAATATAAACCAGTATGAATAGGTGAACAAGATAAACTAAACATGAATTAGGAACTGAGTGATTTGATAATAGTCAGCATCATGAGAATTTCATATTGCGTTCCGACAGTAATAGAATGGACAACAGAAGAAGATCCATGACAAATTCAGGGACTATATGTGCCAGTTACACTAAGTGCCACCATTGCGAGTGATGAATTCAGGGACTGTATATGCCAGTTACACTCTAACGTGATTACCCAGGAAAAAAAAGTTTGACCTAGAATAATAGAAACCAGTATGAATAAGTGAACAAGATAAACTAAACATGAATTAGGAACTGAGTGATTTAATATTAGTCAGCATCATGAGAATTTCATATTGCGTTCCGGCAGTAATAGAATGGACAACAAAAGAAGATCCATGACGAATTCAGGGACTGTATATGCCAGTTACAAGTGTCACCATTGCGAGTGAGGAATTTTGTTATCCTTGATACAGAAAGGATTACCGCAAGGAGAGTAAGGATCATCGCTGATGTGAAAGGATGCCAAAGATGAAAAGGTAAAACATCTATAGCTAGGTCGTCATAGCTCCAGCTCTTAGTACTCCCCTAAGGGGGGAATATGGAATAGTGTGGTACTAAGTCAGAATTAAGTGGATCTAGTAACTATGAAATGATAAAGGAAGAATGTGATAAAAATAAGAAAGTGATGAGATTGCACTTATTCAAATAGTACAGATATGCTATGATTCAGAACATTATGTAAGCACGACGCCAAGAAAAGAAAATAAGGGTTCCTGCCCGGGATGTTTTTGATAAATAAGGAGCTAGTAAGACAAAGGAAATAACCCAAGAAAGATGACGCGGAATATGGATATGAGAAAGGGCTAATAAGTGTTAATAATTGATTCAGGAAGAACCTACTCATGACTAGACAAGAGGTTATAGACAAATCAGCAAATCATAAAAGATAAATATAGTGAACCCTAACATGGAGAATTCAGCCTTGCAGTGATGTCATTATAATACTGGAGATGTATTCAAATAGGAGTTGGGGTAGTTAAAGGTACCGTATGAATGTTACGGGAATAAAAGAGAGTTCCACTGGAAAGACAGTCAAAATAAGGCAACCCTATACAAGCACAAGGGTGTGAAGATAAGTAACTATGAATAATTATAGGCAAGGAAGGATATTAAAATGTCTGTAATAAGCTTACAGCTTTACAAGAGTCAGAGGGTCCACTCCAAATACGATAATGAAAGACTAGCTGAGAAAGTAAGGAAGAAGGCTTCAACCCAAGCTCAATAACCTAAGAAGGGAATGGTCTTATAACGACAGTCTCACAACAATATTGAGTGCACTCCATAAGAAAATGGCACCTACCGTGGCTAATGAACGGGAAGTAAAATCATAAGTGATGTCCAAGATCATATGAGTGGTATGAGATTCCAATATGTGTGGGCACTAAGACAAGCTAAGTATGCACATGAAAGGGGGAAGAAATACCAGGAAAAGTAAAAGCTTACATTTAAGGAAAGCTGAGAAGGAACAAAAGGAATTATTCGATCAATGATCCGGAGTTAGTTACGTTATGGACGCACTTATGAGTTTGGAGTTTTATACGTGCAACATATGCAACCTTAGAAGATTCCGATATAAGTTAAAAGAAAGAATTGAGCCCGAGTCATAGACAAAGGATTTGGTTGTTAGATGATTGTATCATGGATATTCCAAAGCGTCCATGAAAGGCTAAAGTAATAACGAATACTATGAGCCGCAAATTAGAAAATAGCTTAAGCCTAAAGACTGATCAGAAGTAAGAAGAAAATAAGGAGTTACATCAACGAAGTAAATCAGGAGTCTGATTATTGGACCCAGAAAATTATAGACCTTGTGATTGAGAATATTGCAGGATCACTCTTAATATCATAGGTACAAGACAGATAGTACAACAACCATATTCTATAACGGCTATATGATAAAGCCAGTTAGAAGAGTATTAGCCTCATTAGAAGTCAGTATGAAGCTTCCATCGGATTGTGTATACACCAGAGGTGCAAGTATTATAATAGAGCTTTAAGTTGTGGATGTGAATTATACATATGTGGAAGGGAGGTCATGAAATGGATAGAAGATGTGACGTGAGATTTTAAGGTAAGTAAGCTAAAGGTGAACAACGTACGAGATACTAAGGTGCAGAAGTGTCACGACCCTAGTTCACCAATTGTGAACACGTCATGACGGCACCCAGTCTTCGCGACTAGGTAAGCCTAACACATAGCAGAATTTTAATAACCTTTACGAAAGCAATAAGACTAATACGAAATAATATAAGAAAATGTATTAAGTGCCGCCTGGCACATACACTTCAACTCAAAACACTAAAAACAACCTCCAAGACCCGAAAACTCGCGGGCAACACAGGCTAAAGGACATAAACTATGGCTCTATCATCCATAAATGTCTATACAACCGAAACAAAAGAAATGAAACTACTATCTATGAGGAGGAGTAGAAGGAGACTCCTCGGATCTGCGGACGCGGCAGATGCATACCTCAAGTCTCCCAACGCAGCTCTGAAATCACCGATAATGCGCTCGGTCCGAAGTACCTGGATCTGCACAACAAAAGTGTGCAGAAGAGTGGCATGAGTACACCACAGCGGTACTCAGTAAGTGCCAAGCCTAACCTCGGTTGGGTAGTGACGAGGAAAGGTCAGGGCCCTACTGAGACAGAAAAGAATAAAATAGCAAGAGATTAACAGTATCGAAATCTGATGAAAACTAATGAACACAACGAAGTGATAAGACAGATCAATGAAATATAATACTGCAAGACAAAACAGAAACACAGAGTAAATACAGCAATATTACAAGAATACCGACGAGGGTCTCCCAGGATACCGTCCTGTAGCCCTTTTTCCTCAACTGTCCAATGAAATCTCCCGGGATACCGTCCCGTAGTCCAAATCTCATACCCATTCATCAGTGTGCAGGGGGATCTCCCGGGATACCGTCCCGTAGTCCCAAAATAAAAGTGCAGGGGGATCTCCCGGGATACCGTCCCGTAGTCCCAAAATAAAAGTGCAGGGGGATCTCCCGGGATACCGTCCCGTAGTCCCAAAATAAAAGTGCAGGGGGATCTCCCGGGATACCGTCCCGTAGTCCCAAAATAAAAGTGCAGGGGGATCTCCCGGGATACCGTCCCGTAGTCCCAAAATAAAAGTGCAGGGGGATCTCCCGGGATACCGTCCCGTAGTCCCAAAATAAAAGTGCAGGGGGATCTCCCGGGATACCGTCCCGTAGTCCCAAAATAAAAGTGCAGGGGGATCTCCCGGGATACCGTCCCGTAGTCCCAAAATAAAAGTGCAGGGGGATCTCCCGGGATACCGTCCCGTAGTCCCAAAATAAAAGTGCAGGGGGATCTCCCGGGATACCGTCCCGTAGTCCCAAAATAAAAGTGCAGGGGGATCTCCCGGGATACCGTCCCGTAGTCCCAAAATAAAAGTGCAGGGGGATCTCCCGGGATACCGTCCCGTAGTCCCAAAATAAAAGTGCAGGGGGATCTCCCGGGATACCGTCCCGTAGTCCCAAAATAAAAGTGCAGGGGGATCTCCCGGGATACCGTCCCGTAGTCCCAAAATAAAAGTGCAGGGGGATCTCCCGGGATACCGTCCCGTAGTCCCAAAATAAAAGTGCAGGGGGATCTCCCGGGATACCGTCCCGTAGTCCCAAAATAAAAGTGCAGGGGGATCTCCCGGGATACCGTCCCGTAGTCCCAAAATAAAAGTGCAGGGGGATCTCCCGGGATACCGTCCCGTAGTCCCAAAATAAAAGTGCAGGGGGATCTCCCGGGATACCGTCCCGTAGTCCCAAAATAAAAGTGCAGGGGGATCTCCCGGGATACCGTCCCGTAGTCCCAAAATAAAAGTGCAGGGGGATCTCCCGGGATACCGTCCCGTAGTCCCAAAATAAAAGTGCAGGGGGATCTCCCGGGATACCGTCCCGTAGTCCCAAAATAAAAGTGCAGGGGGATCTCCCGGGATACCGTCCCGTAGTCCCAAAATAAAAGTGCAGGGGGATCTCCCGGGAATCAAACCCGTAGTCCCAAAATAAACAAACAAGGGGGAACTCCCGGAATCCCGCATCCGTAGTCCCAATGTAAATGCGCAACCAACATCAGAGAAATATTCAGAAGGAAAGTACATCAATACAACAACAGCTCAAAATATCAAATAATTACCAAACTCATGGCAAATAATAGTAGATTCTAGCCTAATATGCTTCATATAGTGCAAACAAGGCAGTTTAAGCAAATAGGCAAGTAAGTCCACTAAAACATGCTTCTCTACACTAGCACAGGCTATAAAAGCAAGTAAAGTAAGGCAAATATGAAAGAGAATCCAAATCAAGTAATTAAGTAAAAATTCAGGTTTTCAACAATTTGCTCAAGTACGCGCTCGTCACCTCACGTACAAGGCATTCAATTATCAATTATCACATCCTAAGGGACGAAGTCCCCCACACAAGGTTAGGCAAGCCACTTACCTCGAACCGGTACGAAACCGCTAAGAAACAATGCCCTTGCCACGAGTATCTGACTCCGAGTGGCCCAAATCTATTCAAACCAATTACATATTATAAATAACATTGCAAGTAGCTAATTACACTGTCAAAATTAAAGCTAAGGCGCAAAAATAGGTAAAATGACCAAAATGCCCCTCCAGCCAACGTCTCGGAATCGAAATATTTTTACATTTTCAGAACCCTCGTACTCTCACGAGTCTAACCATATAAAAATCTCCCAAATCGGAGGTCAAATGCCCACTCAAATCATCAAAATTAGGTCTAAGGATTTTACCCCAAGTTTCATTAAAAATCCGAAATTAAAGGTTGAATTCGAGGTTAGATTAGTGGGTATAAATCATAAGAGAGTAAGGAATCGTTACCCAATAGTTGCCTCTGAAAATCCCTCGAAAAACCTCCCCAAACCGAGCTCTCTAGCTTGAGTTTTTGTAAAAATGGAAGAACCCTCGTTTTTGAGAAGTTATATTCTGCCCAGTGATTTAATTCAATGCGATCGCATGAACAGCTATGCGATCGCGTAGAAGAAATTTCGAGCCCTGGGAGACTGCTCTATGCGATCGCAGAAGGGACGTCGCGATCGCGGAGGAGGAAAAGTTAAATCAATGCGATCGCAGGAGGCATTACGCGATCGCATAGAAGGAAAACAGGCCCCTCAGAACTTACACTACGCGATCGCATGGATGGGCATGCGATCGCAGAGGGTTAAAATTTGCAGCAGAAACAGCAGAAAACCTGCAACTCTTTTTCAACACAAGGTGCCCCGTTGGGCATCCGAAACACATCCGAGGCCCCCGGGACCCCAACCAAACCTACGGACATATCTTATAACATCATTCAAACTTGTTCAAATCCTTAAATCACCTAAAATAACGCCGGAAACACGAATTACTCAATGATTAGAACTTAAGAACTTCAAAATTTAACCAAACTCGCTTTCGCTTCAAAACCTAACCAAAACATGTCTGATTGACCTGAAAATTTGCACGCACGTCCAAAATGACATGACGAAGCTACATCAACTTCCAAAATCTCAAACCGACCCTCGGATCGAAAATTCACTATCGGACCGGAACTTCAAAAATTTCAGACTTCGGCATTTCAAGCCTAAATGAGCTATGGACCTCCAAATTACATTCCGAACACGCTCCCAACCCCGAAATCACCTAACGGAGCTAACGGAACTATCGGATTTCCATTCCAAGGTCGTCTTCACAGTGTTCGGAAAATGGACCATTTTTCAACTCTTAAGCTCTCATTTAGGGACTAAGTGTCCCAAAACACTCCGAATCCTAGAACCGAACATCCCGGCAAACCAAAATAGCAGAAATGAACTTAGGGAAAGCAGTTAATGGGGGATCGGGGTGTAAATTCCAAAAACGACCGGCCGGGTCGTTACAAGAAGATCGTGAATAGTCCATGCTTTAGATAGAAGGCTAAAAGCACTAGGATTCAATATCCACGAATGATAGCAAAGTCGCCAATGGCGTACCTTCCAACCTATGGTTTCTAAGTACCGAGAGATCTAGTCAAGAGAGTGAAGAAGAGTTAGAGACGATGTGATGTCTCGCTTGATGTTCTAGAATAACATATGGAAACCTTTGTTGCAAGAAAGACGAAGGAAGGTTGCGAACAAGTATAAATAGATATGTGTGGGTCGCAAGAGAAAGTATGGTAGAGCTACAAGATTGTAGGAAGACATGAGTAAGGATAAGAAAGGATGAGTAAGAAGGTGACAAAATGGATAAGTCCTCAAGATTAAGCCTATGAAAATAAGAAGATCTGATGGTTTCTCTAAGTTATACAAAGCTTGGTATAGCCTGAATGAACTCAAAGGAGTCAAAGACAAATGGCATTTAGAAGAGGTGGAATACTGCCCTAGTAATAGAATAAGGGTGTAATTGTTGTAGATAAAGGATGACGTTCGGGCCTTCGATGGAGTAATAACTTGAAGAGGATTTAACAAATTGTACGGAATTAAAATACCACGTAAGGTGAATCACATTGGGATGCTATAAAATATGATTATTGAAGTACAGTATTGCCCCCAAGTGGATCAGGAAAATCACTTCAAATATTCCTTGATGCAACATAAGTCCTAGTGGCAATGTATTACGTAAGAAGTTTCAAGTTATCAAAGGAAGATTGTAGATAAATATTGAGGTGAATCGACAACGGATGGATAAAAGTTACAAAGTACGAGATGAGATTAGACAATCATTCCTAAGATGAATAGTAATGAGGAAGTATTAAAAGACTTAGACTTATACATATATGATAAGCAGCGAAAGAGTAACCTGGAGTTTGGTCATAGACCTCAGTAAAAGTAAGAGTCATGGTATAGTATGACCCAGCTAGATGCGGTAAAGTCATACGGATGGATAAACGAATCTATGAAATAAGATATAGCAATATTCGTAAGTTCAACAAAGTATCAAGCAAAAAACTTCAAGTATACCTATAGATGCCCAGAGGGACATCGTGTCAAGCTCTGCATATATTTACAAAGTGAGGCCTAAAGATTGGATAAAAGCTGGAGGGAAAGGGAAAGAAGAGTCGCATAAGGCGCACTTACAAAGTCAGAGTCATACAGGCTGCATGACAGGAGGTAGCAACAGTTACGAGATTGGAAAGATTTCGACCACAAGTCGTGGTATGAGAAAGATGATTAAAGGGGGGAATACCCTAGACTTTAGATTTATTCACAAAACAAATGCCTAAATGTCAAGGAGAGTATTAAGGTATTAACAAGACTTATAAGTTATGAAAATGATAAGAGCATCAATCAACATTAGAGGGCGAATGTTACAAAGGGGGGAATGATGTTACGTCCCATAATATTCCGTCAATATTTTATCCCGCAGTATTATATTACGATGATGTTACGTCCTATAGTATTTATATTACGATGATGTTACGGCTTGCAGTATTACATTACGATGACGTTACGCTTCACAAGATTAAATTACGACGATGTTGTACCCTGTAGTATTGTACGTTCAATTTGTCGTAAGGTAATAGACATCAGTCCAAGGAAAAAATTATTTGGAGATTATAAGGATTATGCTATTTTAAACAAGTGATGAGTAAATTCGCGAAGGTGATATGGGAAGCAAGTCAAAGAAAATGAATTTTCATCCAAATTTAGCATGTTGGGATAAAATACGGGCTGAGCATTAATACCCGATATTTATGGACTAATGTCATACATGATATCACATGGACTGATAGTAAGGTGTATAAGGTATGTTAAAAGTGAGTGATATTTTAAGTAAGTGGAGATAATTCTTAATTATATGGGTAATTAGTTAATTACCGGGTAACGGGACATTACCTAGTTAATTACTAAAAAAAATAAGATAAAGATTAAATCTTCCCCCCCCCCACAAAAAAACGTGGCAAAAACCCACAAATTTAAGAAATGACTCATTAATCTTCTTGAATAGGTGACTATCTAAGATGTATTTGAAATTAATAAATAAAGACTTATTACAAGTGTTGCCTCATTCTTCATTTGGACAAAAGAAAGACTTACTACTAAGTCTTGATTCCATTTTCATTTTGGACAAAGTTCAGAACGTCCATCTTCATTTCAATATCATTATTCATAGATTTAAAGTACTTCAAGAACAGTAGCTAAATTCAATCTAGGCTGCAACGAAAATTCTTGCATCAAAACAATTCCAACGAGAATTTTTAGAATCGTAGCAACGTAAAATTTTGCGGTTTTAAAAGAGTACAGTACAATCTTCTCTAAAAGTATTATATGAAGTTTTTCCTACTTTAGGTATGTTAAAGCTATCGCTTATTTCTTTTGGCATGATCTATACAACACAGACGAAACGAGCTAGTGCACAATTTCGATAAATGACTCTATTCATAGAAATACTACGGTGTCTATATTCTTGATTCCCTATGTGAATAATTATTATATCTTATGTTCATGGGTCTCAGAAAAATACGTATTTCATAAAAGTTTATCCGAAAGGCATATTGATTTTTATAGCATACCGAAAAAATCGTATTAATGTATTTTTTATGCATTTCATGCATTTATACATGTACATTGACCCATGACAGATGGTGTGAGCACGTGATTTTTACCCTATATGAGAATTACTCCCAAAAAATTCAAAATAAAATAGTTTTGTGTTGTGTGTGGTTTTCTGTGAATTTTTATATATATATTATTACTTGCATTTTTGTTTGTGCGTGTTTATTTGTTAAATTAATATAAAACACAAAAATATGTTGCATTTACAATTAGGTTTTATTAGGAGTAATTAAGTTTGTTTTCCAAAATAAAAATTACAAAATAATACACTTTACATTTAGCATTTAAAGGTCTAGTTGTGTGATTTATTTTTAATTGATATTTAATTATGTGTGTTAATTGTGAGTAGAAGTTAATTTAATTTTTTCTTTAGGATTTTTAATGTTTTAATTAAGGATCAAAAGAAAAGAAAAGGAATGGAAAATAAAGAGAAAAACAGACTGGGCCATTCTTAATTCGGACCAAAACCAGGCCCAAAACACTGTCTATACCCGGTCCAAATCAACCCACCTCAGAGACGTCCAAATGACGTCGTATTGACCACAAGTGATCTGGGTCGTTGATCTCAAATTGATCAATGGCCGAGATTAATCCAACCCTACCCGCCTGACCCGTTACCCGTCTCGACCCAACCCTTCATTAAACCAAGCGATCCCGTTTCGTGCCGAAACGACCCCGTTTCTTTCTCCACAATTAATCCAAGCCGTTGAGATCATTCGATCTAACGGCTCAGATCAGTTGAATTATATCAATACACCAAAGTCCCACCCCAAACCCCCGTATGCACTTCAGTTCCCAGATCACCCCTTCGTCTCTCTCAGAGACGACGTAACGCCGCCGCCAAACCACCGCCCTCCGCCTACCGAAAATCGCTTCACGGCGGTTCCGGTAGGCCAATGACCTCCATTTTTACACCCTGGAACCCCCATAACCTCCCCGTCCCAACCCTCGTACCTGTTTACCTCGAATCATCCCTGAACTCCTCGAATCTTCAATCGAAGATTCGAGCCAAAACTCGACCTACCCCAAACCACCCCGCCTTTACACCATAGCACCTCCAAGACCCTCCCGTTCCAACCCCGAGCATGTCCCCCTTCGAATAAAGCCGGAACCTTTCGAATTTCGATTTCCAGTTATGAACCCTAGCCACCGCCACAAGACCCCGGTGGCGGCGCCGTCTCCCTTTAACTCCGAACTCACCCCAAACACTTCCCTAGCCTCCTTCGTCACCAAATCGACCTTGGTTTGGTTCAAATCGAGCCCAAACCATTTGAACCCCAACCTGAGCCCCCAAGAACCCTAGAAGAATTGCGAGCCTGTTCTGAAGATTTTTGATGGTGTAATGGGCTTTAGTCGAAGTGTTCTCACTTGAGAACACTCGATTAAAGCCCGTTTGGCCTCAAAAGTTTCGAGTCTGAAGCAGTCCCTAGCCCATTTCGATTCCTGATTTTCTTTCGAGGTATTTCCTTTCTTTCTTCTATCTTTATCTATTTCATATTTGTTTGTTTAGATTAGATGTGTTGTTATTTTTTTTTATCTTTTTCGATTCTTTTGTTAATTTTTCTATCCATTTTTAGTAGACCTTTTATTTGGTCAATTTCTTCTGTTTTGTTTCGTTAATTGTATTTATTGTGATTGAGCTATGTGTTTAGTTTGTTTAAGGTCGTCAGGCAGTTAGTTCACATTTTTTGATCCCTTGTTCCGCCCGAAAAATATGAATCACTGATACGTCAATTATTTGTTATCGATTGCATGTAATTGATTCAAATAAATATCGTCGATTAATTTCATAGGTCTGTCCGTTAGAACATTTGACAGTGATTGACACTGTTAATTTGGTCCAAAACCACTGTTGAATTGAAGCCTGAATTGTTTGTGTTTTAAAATTAGGAAGTTGAATTGGATATAGCTGTTAATTCTAATAGAAGTTAGAAACTAACAGCTAAGGTTCAAAAGAGTGCAATGCACATGGAATAGACTGGTGGAACCTGCTGGACAGCAGGGTGTTCCACCAGTTTCTGACTTCAGGGTTTTGTTTAATAGGTAAGACCCATACTTAGACCAACTGAAGTGGAAAAAACAGAGGGGATAACATGGCTGTTCAGTTTTAAAACAATTAAAAATGGGGCTGCAAGGCTGTGAATTTAGGTTATAAAAAAGAGAAAATTTTCAGAATAGAGGACAGTTTTTTTAGCCATCAGTTTTCAGAGTTTGAAAAGAATTCTTGAGTCTTAAGAGTCTCTTCTAGCTATCAGTTTTTGGCCTATGAGTTTTCCAGTCTTGAGAGTTTTGTTAGTCTTTAAGATCAATTCTTCTTTAGTCTGAAAAAAAAAAATCCTCCCAGCCTAGATAAGATTTTCCAATCCTTAAGAGGGCAAAACTAAAAAGGATTTCAGTTTTGAGGGATTTCTTCTTGAGAGTAAAGAGAGCATAACAGAATACATTAAAGGTTTGAGTTTCAAAGCACACTGTTACATTGATTTGCTTCAAGATTTAACAACAACCTGAGGTACATGAGTATTAGATACCATTGGTCCAGGTTGACTGTAGTTCAAGTGTGCATTGGTTTTGTTTCATTCGATTGAAGTCGGGTTTACTGAAAAGGGGCAAGAGTCTTTGGGTTATTCTGGAATTTCATTTGGGGGATGCTTTGAACTTGTTGCTGTCTTGGTTTGTTGATCCTATTCGGTTAAAGCATTTTTTTTGAATTCCTGGGCTGTGGAAATTACTAATAGCTGTTGATTGCCTCGCTGCGCTAACTGCTCCTCCTTCCTGTTGATTTTTGATTTCCAGGTACACAGTCTTGAACTCGTAATTGATATAGACTTGAACTAGAATTATGAAATAAAAATGCTCATCAGGTTCATCGCGTTTGGATCACTGTTGGCTGTTTCATAATTAGGATAATTGGTCATGTACATTTGTCATTTGTCTACAGATGTATATTTACATATTTTGAATTGTTAAAGTTATTTCTATCATGGATTGTAAGACTAAAAATGATGTTTTTCTCGTTTAGCATGAATATTCTGTAGACATTAGTGTCAGTTTAATTTGGTCATAAAGCTCAAAGACTGTTGATTTAACATTGGATAAAAGCAATGAAACTCAAGATAGATAGTTTTACATCTAATAATGAGCCATCTTGAACTAGTCTTCGTAAACACAACAATTAGTCTTCTGTTTAGTTTATATCCTTCCATTAATCATTCGTCCTAGTTTAACAAGTCACAGACGCGTCATCGCTTCACATAGAGTTAATGGGAAATAACTTCAACGGACGTTTTACATGAATTGAAATGTTATTAAGGTTCGATAGTCTCCCTACTCGGCATAGGCTAAAAGAATGACCCGGGCACATGTTTGACCTGCATATTCGTTAGGAGCCTGGGTCTAAGTTGAGATTAGGCCCGTTTTGTTTAAATGTTTAAATGTACCGTTTTAATTTAATAAAGTCGGTTTTAAACTTAATAAAAGCATATAATTTATGATATGTATTAAATCAGATACCTTAGCCATTTACAATAGTTTAAGCGACCATGCTAGAACCACGGGATCCGGGGGTGCCTAATCATTTGGAAAGTCGAGATTTCCTCGATTTGGGATTTAAATAAATCGGTGACTTGGGACACCATAATTTATTCCAAGTGGCGACTCTGAAATAAACAAAAGTAATCCCATTTCGAATATTGTCACTTAAATTGGAAAAACTCCCTTGCATTTACCCTTCGAGGTAGGTGCGCAAAAAGGAGGTGTGACAGCTCTGGCGACTCTGCTAGGGACACAAACCCAGAACCACTGGTTCAGGGTTTAAGAATTCGAGCTTTGAATAATTGTTGTATTTGGCTTATTTAATATCTGATTTTATTATGTGTTTGTCTTAATGTGCTAAATGTTGCTTTTACCGCTTTGATATTTTGTGAACTGTATATAAACTGTGCCGATACCCACCTCTCTTCTGAGTCTTCTTGAATTTAACATCGGGCATTTGCTGGACATAGCCCGTCTTTCTTGAGATAGCCGAGGTGCTTGGCACCCGGTGAAGGGTTTTAGTCACACATGTTTTAGGCGGGGAGTACCACCAGTTAAGCCGGAAAGCCATGCTACCGGTACACTGACCCTCCTCGGCTCGATTTGTCCGCTCGAGTAAGCCAGTCTAGATACTTTCTCCAACAGGATGTTAACTTAGAATAACAAAGCCTCATGCCGGATCCCTAGTAGGAACTTTGTTTGCATCATGTGCATTTTGACTTAGGAGACTCAACACAAGGGTTGGGTATATCTAGGACAGGTGTACTTGAAACGAAGAGACCACCATGATGCATCCTGTTTGTGCATTTATTTGTTTCGGACCTGCATGCTGACCGGCTTATTTGAAAAGAAAAAAAAAGAAAAAAAAGAAAAAAAAAGAAAAAAAAGGAAAGAAAATGGGTTTGAAGAAAAGAAAAATACCAGTGTATATAGGGTTAAGGGATTTAATCACATGTCTTGAAAGTACCAAATAATACCGAAACTCTGGTAAATTTTGAAAAAAAAAGGATGAAAAAAGAGATTTCGTTTTTCTAACAAGGTAGTTTGTTTTGCTGAACTACGCAAGTTTGATTCTCACCGGACGTGGGATACGTAGGCAACCCATATCGGGCTCAACTAATTCTATTTTTTCAAAACAAAAAAAAAACAATTTAAAAAAAAGAAAAAAAAATGTTAAGTTTAGGAGGTAAATAAACGTCTTTAGTCAAGGTAACACCATTCTTGGGAAAACAGCCAAACGCCTACAAAAGGGCGCCGAAGGACTTGTTTTGCGAGAACAGCTACCTACGTGTCATACCGGATTCTTTTACATAGCCTTCAAATCTTCTTCAAGTGCTGAAAGACTGTGTTGACAAGACCAGATTTTTTAAAATAGTAATAAATAATGAAAAATTTAGCCTTGTAAATAGAATATTTTGACGATAAAAAAAAAATTGTCTTTATTTTACATTCACCGCCTGAACTACGCCCGGTCTGATTCATGCGGGGACATGATACGTAGGCAATCCACATAAGATTCGACCACCACTAAAAGAAAAATAATAAAAAAAAAAGAGGAAAAAATAATTTAAAAAAATAAGGGGAATGAAAAGCAAAGGAAAAAGAGCATAAAGATAAGCCGGAATGACGCATGCAACCAATGCAAAACATGTAGAAACCTACTTAACTGTATAGGTGCATCACACCCCAACGTGAGATTACCTATCTGTTATTTGTTTCAAACTGACCGTTTGCTTGCTGTGAGATTCAGGTTTTAGAGCAGGGTGTTTGGTTTTGTGGTAGTCTGGCCTCACATTCGTACTTTACAAGGTCGAAGGGAAGTGTTCAGCCATCCGTCACAGAGTCGAAAGGAAGTGTTCACACTTACTTCACAAGATCCAAAGGAAGTATAGAAATGTCTTCGGAAATCACTCCACCAACAATCCCTCTCTCAGAAGAGAGTTCAATCACAATCGTCCCAACTTCCGAATCAGCCACCGCTGAGGAGAACAGAATCTTGCGCCTCCGCATATTGGAAATGTGGATGCCTGGAATAGCGGAAGAGAAATACCAAGCATAATCCCTGGATTCCCCGAACTGTTTCCTAGAACAGGTGGGACCTCCAACGTCCCAATCAGTTACCCAGCTACTCCATTTGGATATCCTACCATGTCGTCCCACGCTGCCGGATCACCTTCTGAATCACACCCCCAGGTGTCGGTGACCGGTGCAGCCTTAAACACATATATCGCACCACCTTGCCCAGCTGCGGCACAACCCACCTTGCACAGGCCTAACTGTGACTCATCCTCTTTCACCTTCCAAGCACCATCTTTCTCATTGGAACCTACTCGGTTTACTGCCAATACATACCCTCAACATCCTCAACACGAGTTTGTACATGGGCAAAGCCAAAACCCTAGGGCGTCCGAACAGGACGAGATGGCCAAAAGAATGAGAAGCCTCGAGCAAAGTTTGAAGAACATGCAGGGTTTGAACGGGTAGAAGAGTGTCTCCTACGCCGATCTATGTATGTTCCCGCAGGTCTATTTACCATCAGGTTTCAAAACGCCTAAGTTTGAGAAGTATGATGGGCACGACGACCCCATCGCTCATTTAAAGAGGTATTGCAACCAGTTGCGAGGAGCCGGCGGCAGGGAAGAATTGTTAATGGCATACTTCGGAGAAAGCCTGATCGGTATCGCTTCGGAATGGTTCATGGATCAAGACATCTCTCGCTGGCACATATGGGATGATCTCGCCCAAGATTTTATTCGGCAGTTCCAGTACAACATTGACATTGCGCCAGATAGGAATTCTTTGGCAAATCATAAGAAGAAGGCCTCAGAGAGTTTCAGGGAATACGCCATCAAATGGCGCGAGCAAGCTTCGAGGGTAAAACCTCCCATGGATGAAATAGAAATGGTCACCGTTTTCTTGCAGGCCCAAGAGCCCGACTACTTCCAGAACATGATGTCAGCCATGGGAAAGCCTTTCACAGAGGCGATCAAAATCGGGGAAATGGTAGAGAACAGTCTAAAAACAGGAAGGATTTTGAGTCAGGCAGCCATAAGAGCAACCTCCCAAGCCATTCAAGGCAGGTCTGGAGGAATACCAAGGGGAAAGAAAAAGGAAGAAACATCTACGGCGGTATCAAGAGCGAGGGAATATCATAACCCCAGGCCCCATTTTTCAGAGAGAGCCCCGCAGCACTACTACCCTCATCAAGATGCGGCCTACGCTCCTTAGCCGTACATGGTTATGAATGCTCAACCCTATGGCCGACCACAACAGCAGATCAACCGAAATCAAGCTCCACCTCCCAGAAATCAGCCTCCTTACCGAAACCACTATAATCCCCAACCATCCCAAAATAACTTCCATCCCTGGGAACCTCCCAGGAGACAAACCTTCACCCCCATCGGTGAACCATATTCTGAATTGCTCCCTAAGCTTATCCAAATGGGTCTCCTACAACCCATACCCCAAAACCGGCAGAACCCGGAATCACTATCATATCCATGGGGCATCAGATGCGCCTATCATTCAGGGGCAGAAGGACACGATACCAACAATTGCTGGACTCTGAGAAGAGCAGTTGAGGATTTGATAGAACAGAGAAAGATAGTGGTAAGGGACGAGGAGGTCCCAAATGTGACCAATAATCTTTTGCCCACTCACAATAATGGGCAAGTGATCGGGATGATCTGTGAAGATAAAGAGTTTGATCCTGCTTTGAAGGCCATAATTGCCATTGTTGATACCGAAAAAAAGCCGACGGCAACCCCGAGACAAGAGAAAGGGGAAAAGAAGATTAAGACTACCAAGGCTGAGCTTGGAGGGAAGTTTGAAACCAAAACGGAGACGAGGGCACTTTCGAATAACGAGGTTCTCTATGTTCCGCGAGGTCGCCCAAAGAAGCCGCAAAGACTCGAATTGGAAAAGGGAATGCCGATGTATGTACCAAAAGGGGCCTATGTGGTCCGGGGAACGATTAAACTACCTCGGCTGAATGAGCCAGTGGTTATCGGACGCGTGCCGCAGAAACCGATAACGGACCCATCTATAGTGCCTTGGAATTATCAACGGACGTTGGTTACTTACAAAGGCAAGGAAATTACAAGGGAACTTCTGGGAAATACTTCTGTTGGGAAATATTCGGACATACAAGAAGTGAACAACGCTACACGGAAACGCTTCCCACCTAAGAAGCCCATGAGCGCTGAAGAAGCGGAGATCTTCCTCCAGAAGATGAAAATGCCTGACTTTGAGGTGGTGGCTCAGTTGCACAAGCACCCTGATCAAGTGTCCATGCTATCCTTACTCATGAGTTCATCCGAGCATCAAAAGGTCCTGCTGAAGGCCTTGAATGAAGCGCACGTGCCGATTGAGACTTCTGTAGAGCAGCTGGAAAGAATGGCAGAACGATTCTTTGCCGTCAACCAAATTTCCTTCAGCAAGAGCGATCTGCCCCCAGAAGGAGCTGCACATAACAAAGCCCTGCACCTAACAGTCAAATGCGAAGGGTACTACATGAAAAGGGTTATGGTGGATGGAGGTTCCGGGGTGGACATCTGTCCGCTCTCAACTTTGCATCGCATAGAAATTAGGAACGAAAGAATTCGACCCAACAATGTGTGTGTACGAGCTTTTGATGGTATAAAAAGGGACACAATCGGAGAAATAGACTTGATTCTGACCATTGGCCCAGTGGATTTTGAAATAACTTTCCAAGTTCTGGACATGGACACATCCTACAACTTTCTTCTGGGGAGGCCATGGATTCATGCAGCCGCAGCTGTACCTTCTGCCCTTCACCAAATGGTAGAATTTGAGCATGAGGGTCAAGAGATCATGGTCCACGGGAAAGATGAGCAATCAATCTATCGAGACCCTTCAGTCACATGCCTTGAAGCAAGAGAAGGAAGCAAGCACGTAGTTTATCAGGCCTTCGAAATTGTGGTTGCCGACCAGTATGAAGAAGGAAACCCTTGTCCCCAACCCCTCCTTTCTAATGCATCGATCATGGTGGACAAAGAAATGATCCGACGAGGTTTCAAACCAGGAAAAGGACTTGGGAAATCATTACAGGGGATAACAGAACCTATCACTTTGCCCTCCACTAAGAAGCTCTTCGGGATAGGATTCCACCCTACACCAGAAGATGAAACATGGGCTAAGGAAAGGAAGAAAGAAGGGTAATTTCTGCCACAGCCAGTGCCACATTTGTACGAGACCTTTGCCAAGCCTAAATATGTTGAAGAAGAAGATGATGAG
>MU730113.1:0-32811 GCA_026770625.1 Nicotiana glauca
TTTTCCTAATTGATTCCCTTTTATTTATTTTTGATTTTGGAATTCTTTACTTGGGGTAAAAATCACGTGCTCACATCTATAGGAGTAATCCACTGAATCAACTTCGTTTGTTTCATCTATGAGTCTAAAATCAACCACAAGGTCGTATAAAATCTGCAGATCTTTTGTTTATAAAACCAGTAATCTTTTTTTTAAAACCAGTACTCTCTGTTAGATATCATGCCTATAAGTCTCGCTTAGGCAAACCATTAGTTGATTAATTAAATGTGTCAGTTTTGATAAACTACAACCAGACAAGGCTAATTCGGACTCCTCATCTGAGACATATGTGATAAATTAGCCTGTCCTAGCGCTTAAAATTATAATTCGGACCTAATCAGCACCTGTAAGTCATGATAAATAATTTGTTGCTTTGAATAAGGAGGCCTATTTGAACCTTTAACTGCTATGTGCTTCCCCTTTTACTGCTTTATGTGTGTTTTTTGTCGCACTAGATTTTTGTCCTTTTAAAACTTTGAAAAGCCGATCTCCCTTCCCTTTAGGATTAGTAGTCCCAACTGCCTCTAGGACAGATAGGATTGGGGCGGGTTATAGCATGCAATAAGCAATGAGACCATTCAGTGATTTAATACCTTAACGGGGCAGGTAAGGGTAGACATGGATATGATGACCACGCGATAACACATGTAAAAATGGTTACCGGATGTTGCATGGGGTGATCCATGTTATTGATAAACCTAGGACCCCCTCCCTCTTTACTTGTTTATTTTTGTTTTTTTTTCCAGAACTTTTATAAAAGCTATAAATTTTCAGTTCTTAAAACTCGTTCTTTTACTTCAATCCTTTAAAAGTCTCTTTTTAGATATTTCATTTCCAGCACTGTTTTTCTCCGAACCTCCGCCTCTTTTACTCCTTTGTTTGATTATTTGTACCAATTATTTGACCCTGTTTCTGCACTTATACATTCTTTAAACAATTATGAAATCGCCTATTGCTAACTTCAATATGCTCTTAATTTTTATACTTCCCTTGTTGTAATCATTATGTAAAAGTTGTCTTGTTTGCTTACTTGTTTCCATTTAAAGTCACAATTATAGCATGGCCGGGAACCATACCAGTGGATCTTAGGGGGTGCCTAACATCTTCCCCCTGAGATAATTTCAAGCCCTTTACCATTCTCTTGATCTTTGTTTTTAAATTTTTTAGTGTCCTAATGCGCTTAATCATTAGGTGGCGACTCTTCTAAACTGCAAACCCAATTCCCAAAATGAAAAGAGTTGTTCGCCAAAATGTCATAAACCCGATTTTGCATTTAGAAAAAGAGGGCATCGACACTAGGTAGTTTTACAATTCAATGCACATTGGGAGAAGTATATTTTGAAAAAGCACTTTGTGATTCTGGAGCTTCAATAAAATTGATGCCATTTTCTATTTTTAGAAAATTAAATCTTGGTGAAATGAAATACATAGGTGTTTCTCTTCAGTTTGAATATTAAAGTACAAAAAAACTTAAGGGGATAATTGAAAATGTGCTCGTAAGAGTAAATAAGTTTTTTTTCCCTGTAGATTTTATACTACTTGAAATGAAGGAATGTCCAAATGAACCAATCATTTTGGGTAGACCATTTCTTGCCACATGTAGAGCAATCATAGATGTCCATCAAGGACAACTAATTTTGAGAGTTGATGAAGAAAGAGTCATTTTTGATAAGCAAAAGATATTAAGATTTGCAGGAGATGAGACGTCATCTTTGTATTTTTCGATTGACATGCTTAATTTCTTACAGATGAATTCAAAGATGATCAATTAATTCCAGACTCAATGGAAAGATGTTTGGCCATGTCTAGCACAATACAAGATGATGATCCTATCAACAGAAGAGAACCAAAATACTAGAAAAAGATTTTGAAAATGAGGAGATACAACCAGAGCAAGTTCAACCAAAAATTGAACACAAAGTTATCCAATCTCATTTAAAATATTTTTATCTTGAGGAAGAACAATTTCCAATAATTATTTCATCTTCACTTACTGTAGTACAAGAACAAAAAACAGATTGAAGCGGTGAAAGAACACAAAGGAGCCTTGGGGTGGACTGTTATCACGACCCTAATTCTCCCTCCGTGAACCTGTCGTGACGGCACCTAGTCTCTACGACTAGGTAAGGCTAAAATTTGTGGATAAAGGAATAAAACATGAATAAGTAACAACTGAAAGAAAATTTTAGACAAGGAAATGCGATGCCGCTCGGCATATAAAATAATACCTCTCGAACTGGACATAAATGCTCCCAAAATCCGGAATATCATGAGTCACAAGCTACAGAAGTACTAATGCTCCTAAACTCCAGAAATTATCAACGAAGAAAAATACAAGAAAAGTCTTTAACTTAAGGAAGAGTAGATAGGGACTCCTAGGTCTGCGAACGCGGCAAATATACCTTAAAGTATCTACAGTCATCTCACCTCACTGGTAATATGGCTGGAAAGAGGTACCTCAATCTGCACACAAAAAACATGTGCAGGAAATGGCATGAGTTACACCACAGCGGACCTAGTAAGTGCCAAGCCTATCCTCGGTCGAGTAGTGACAAGATCAGGTCAGGGCCCTACTAGTATATATATAAATAATACATTATGAAATATCGCAGTAAAGATAAATACTAACATTTAATGAGAATGAAAATCACAGGAAAAAAAAAGCAACAACTCAGTACGCAGAGATATCAACAGGGGATCTCCCGGGATACCGTCTCGTAGTCCCAAACATAAATGTGCAGGGGATCTCCCGGAATACCATTCCGTAGTCCCAAAGTAAATATGCAACTCAATCAACATAAACAACAGTTTCAACAAGGAATTCTACAGTTTAGACTAAGTTTATATCAAAGAAGACAGATAATTTACACTAAACATGTTGCACAGAGTTCAGATAGGCGGTTAAGGCTGTCAATACAATTAAGGCACTTAGGCATTCTCTCCTAAGGTAAACAAGATAGTTACATATAGTAGTGTTGCTCAATTAAAGGAAAAACAGATATTCGCTTATTGAAAATGGGGGGTTTTTAACAAATAGCCCGTGTAATCTCTCGTCACATCACGTACATGGCGCTCATATATCAAACAGTACCAAATCTTAAGGGGAGTTCCCCCACACAAGATTAGGCAAGCCATTTACCTATAACCAAGCTCAAATCAATCCGAAATCATGTTCTTGCCATGAGTATCCAACTTCGAGTGATCCAAATCTAATCAAATCAATTACATAACATAAATATAGCTACAAACAACTAATTTAGCTAATGAAATCAAAGCTAAGGTGAGAAAATAGAAAAACGCACAAAAATCCTCCCCCCGACCACGTCTCGAAATCGGGTAAAAGTCACAAGTTATGAACACCCATTCACTCACGAGTTCACTTATTCCATAATTATCCAAATTCGATGTAAAAATCCCACTCAAAACTCATAATTTCAATTGGGGAACTTTTCCCCAATTTTCCCATCTTTCTCGCTCAAAATCATTGATTAAATGAAGAAGATAACTATGGATTAATGAAATATGATCAAACTAGGATTGGGAATCGTTACCCAATGATTTCCTCTGAAAAACTCTCAAAAAATTGCCTTCCTCCTAACTCAAAATCAAATTTTGTGGAATGAGCACCAAAGCCTCGAATTCTCTCTTTTCTGCCAAACAAACCGCACTTGCGGGTCCCTACTTTGCACCTACGGCGTCGCACCTGCGAAAAATCCATTGCAGGTGCGGAAATCACGTAAGTGGGCTGGGACCACATCTGCTTGTACTGGGGCGCACCTGCGGTCCCTCAAACACTTCTACGCTTTGATTGTGCGGGATCCTCACCGCATCTGCGGAACCAGCTGGGCAAGCCCATTTCCATTTCTGCGGCCCCTTAGTCGCTTCTACGGCCCAAAATGTGTAGGTGCAAAAACACCAGATGCAACACATATCAGCCGTTTGCATAAGTCTCAAACCAATCTGTTAAGCACCCGAAACTCACCCAAGGCCCCTAGGACTTCAACCTAACATACCAACTGTCATACCTCCTTTTTTACTACACCACCCAAAGGATAGTGTATAAGGGAATTTTTCCATTTAAAGTCACATTATTCGAATGGGATTATTTATTTGATTTTTAGAGTCGCCACTTGGGATAGGTTTGGTTTTGGGTATCCCAAGTCATCGATTTATCTTGAATCTCAAATCGAGGAAATTTCGACTTCCCAAGTGGAGTCTGCGAACCAAAAATTCTGAATAAGGAATTTTGTTGACCCGGAGGAAGGTGTTAGGCACCCCCGGATCCCGTGGTTCTAGCATGGTCACTTAAACTAATATAATTGGCTTAAAATGTGATTTTAATAGACGTCATCCTATAGTGCAATTTTAAAATTATTTACCGCTTTTAATAATTTTTAGGAAATTGAACGTCGTTTAAAATATGTTTTCGGATCACGTCACATGAAATGCACCCGGATCCTCGACACATTTTATTCAACATTTTGGGATTTGAATTTGGATCGCACTAAATGCACACCCAAATATAGGAAGGTAAGGTTATTAAAGAACGCGCCTAAAGTGGCTAACGTATTATTAACTTTGCGGGAGGCTATGAAAATTCGCTAAATGGCACGTCCCGAGTTCTAAATAGTTTTAATGAAGTAATTAAAAGAGGGCCACACGGTTATGAATTTTATTTGGCACGACACACCTCAGATTATTTTAAAGGCCAATCCTAAAGAAACTATAATTTTTCTATTGAATATTGTCTCCAAAGTCACTTAATTAATTAACACTATAAAATTTGGGCCTCAAGTTCAGGTCCGAATTTAAACAAGAGGACGACCTCTTAATTTAAATTCGCTACCTAACTTGGAATGCCCAAGCCCAATGTCATGAAATTAGACTAATACCTTTGAATAAAATTGGAAGAATTGTATTAACTCGTGTAAAATGGGCTGTGGTTTTAAGTTCCAACTATTAGGCACAATAACATAAATTTAATGGAGTTGGGCCTGAGGGAAAGGCCCAATGCTCCAAGTTGAAGCCTGTCGTATTATTTAGATTGCAGGTCCAGACTTGAACGAGTTGGGCTGGCTGGAGGCCCATCTTTTATTAGAAAAATGTTTTGGGCCTCTTTTACAAAGGGTAGCAAATTAGGCTCTAGATAAAGGAGCCTGTTAGTCAGCCTGAAGAGGTAGCAATTAACAATGGGCGCTAATTGGGCCTGATTTTTATAATCTGATTAGTAAGCTAATTCTAAATATAAATCTTGCAAATCATTTGAGCCTATAAATCATCTATCATTTATTCACATAGCTCGAACATCAGCATTTTGTAAAGCAAATATTCTAATTTTTTTCGAATATGAAACAAACGACCTGATTGCTAATTGCAGGAGAACATTATCCTTTTGAAAACTCATATAATAATATACAGCTCATGAGGTTCATAAATCCTAAGCAATTATACAATGTGAACCAAAATAGGCTAAGTTGGATGTTCATACTTTTACAGATGATTATACAATTCAAGCTAAAAATCAAGATGAATGTCCATGATTTAAAAGCCCTAACAACAATTATCATTTAAAATTAAACTACAGAACACATCAGTAACACATAGACAAAAATTATATTAAACTACAATACGAGTCAGGAAAGGCATTGGACAAAATTCATGCTTCAATTCTTCATATGGATTCATTCTTCAAGTTTCAACTTACGATGATCAAAGTTATAAAGCTATGTACCTGGAAATGAAGCAAAATAAAAGGAAGAAGGAGTCAGCAGTGGCAAGCAAACAATCAGCAGTTGAAACCAACAAAACAGGATCGATTTTCGACTAAAAAAAGCATCACAACAGCCCGGGAATGAATGACAGAGGAACAACACCAACAAAATTACCAAAACAGACTTGATCGAACCCAAACTGACTCGAAATTAAACCCAACAAAGCTTCTGAAACTTCAGCAGCCAGAAACACATCCTTATCTAAGCTAGAAATTTGAATTAACAGCTGAAACACAAAATTAATCTAAGGAAAACTTCAATGGAATAGTATTTTTGGAGTTTTTGTGTTATTTTTGTTTTTTAGAAGATTTAAGATCTAGGAGGAACTCTCACACTCTCAGATTTCAAACTTTGGTTTTTTTTTTTTGAATTTGAATTTTTTGAGTTTTCAGCCTTCAAAACTTGTTAGGCAAGGCAGTAGAGACTGCCTTTTATAGACAAAAATGTGAGGGGCTCTTTCAGATTTTATTTTACACCTTTAGTCCCTCTTTTATTTCAGTTTTTTCTTGAAAAGTCCTTAAAAGACTGACTTGTGTCTCAAGTTACACCACTATGATTCTGAAATTCCAATGACAACCCCTTCTAGGTGCTTCTAGTGGCTTCTAATTTTAGTTATTTGCAGGATTCTATTTTTGAAAAACCTATACTACCCTTGATTTAATCTGGAATTACTAAACTGTATTAACTAAACCCTAACCCTCTTTTACCCTGGTTAGTAACTATGGTTAATTACTCATAGGAACTGAAAAGTTCAGCTAAGTCCAAACAAATCCTAAAGCTGAACTAATCACTCAACCCAACTAATCAGAACATGGGAATTGAATCTAACTAGACTGTTAATCCAAACTAAATTTATTCACTAAACGATTCAGAAATTCAAACAAAATTAAACTGAGGCTAAATTATCAGTAACAATCAAGAATTATTCAATCGCAACCAAACCAAAATCAAACCAACAGAAAATCAAAGCAAAAAACAGAACAAAATTAAACTAAAAGTACAAACTAAAACAAAACAGAATCAATTAACATGAAGAAAAATTAATCAAATGAGATGAAACATTACTGGCTTAAAACGAACAACCAAAAAACTTAAACTAAAACCTAGAACACTGACTATGGATTGACAACAAGAACTATGCTTAAACTAATCTTAATAACAGAGAAATCAAACAATAAAAGAAAAGAAAAACTTACTTATGCAAGGTTAAACAAAGCTAAATGCCGATTCAAGCACCGGAATGATGTAAATGTGGGCTCTTCACCAAGAACAAACGAACACATTATTTCATGGCTCGACTCAAACTCTGGACTCGGGAAATTGGGGAGAACTCGAGTAATTCAGGCTTCTAGGGTTCTGCCGCTCTAAGATCTGAAATACGAGAAGCTCTGGTGACACTTGAAGGCTATAAACTATGGATTCGTAAAGAGGGAGGAGAGGAGGCTATGTGGTGTTAGTTTGGTTGGATTTGGAAGATTTAGGGTTTTGGTCGATTCGTTTGATTTGAGATTGGAGAAGATTGTCTAGGCTTTGAGGGACGGGGTTTGGGGGTTTAGAAAGAGGAGGGCGGCGGCGCTACAAGGGTGTGAGTATGGTTCGAACATTTTTATACTTATGGACCCCAGCTTTTGAGCCGTTGGATCATGTAACCTTGACGGCTCAGATCTCATGGCACCAAAACGACATCGTTTTGGTGGTATGGGGCTGGACCGGGTATTGGCTGGTCCTGGGTTGGGTTTGGTTCGGTTGGGCTTTGGATTTCCTGATGGGTTGGCACAAAATGGGGAATTTTATTAACATACTCAAATTCTTTTGATTCTCTTTTCATTTTTCTCATATTTTTTTCAAATTTTTGTCAAATACAAAAATAAATGACACAAATAACAGACCTGATTTAATTCTAAAATTAAACTAATTGATTTTCAAAATTAACTAAATCCTAATTTAAAAGAAAACTAAAGAAAAATCAAAATTAAAAGTAGAAATATAAAAAGGACTATTTTTATTATTTCCTTCCTTTTTTATAACGTTAATTAACTAATAAAAATATTAAAATAAAGTCCTAAATGCAAGTATGCTATTTTGTATTTTTACGACTTATATCAATTAATAATGCACACAAAATGCAAACAAACACCAAATTAGTTTCATAAAATTCAAATAATAAAAAGAAAAAAGCTAATTGTATGAATTCTATAGGAATAATTCAAGCGAGACAAAAATCACGTGCTCGCACCAACCAATCCTAAAACATCAATCGAACTTAGTCGAGCCCTCAAATCACATCCAACAATGCTAATAACACAAATAAGCCTCCGAGTTCAACCTTAAAGATCTTGAAACCTCCAAATTCAACAACTGATGCCGAAACCAACCAAACCACGTCCGATTGACCCCAAATTTTGCACACAAGTCATATTCAACACTATAGACCTATTCCAACTTTCGGAATCAGATTCCGACCCCGATATAAAAAATTCCACTACCGGCCCAAAACTCCAAATATTCAACTTTCGCCATTTCAAGCCTAAATGAGCTACGGACATCCAAAACACAATCTCAACACACCCCTAAGCCCAAAATCACCTAACGAAGCTAACGGAACTCCATATCGGAGTCGTCTTCTCACTTTATGACTACGGTCCAAATTCTAAGACTTAAGCTCTTATTTAGGGACTAATTATTCCAAAATACTCTTAAACTCAAAATGAATCATCCCGACAAGTCACAATAGCAGAAAAAGATACGGGAGGGGGGGGGGGCAGTTAATGGGGGATCGGGGCATTAAATCTCAAAATAACCATCTGCGTCGTTACATCCTCCCCCTATTAAAGCATTCCTTCATCCTCGAACTAGTATAGAGACATACCTGAAGTGGTAAAAAGATGAGGATAACGGCTGCGCATATCCTTCTCGGTCTCCCAAGTCGACTCCTCAACCGGCTGACCCCGCCACTGAACCTTCACTGATGTTATGCTCTTTGACCTCAGCTTTTGAACCTACCTATCCAATATAGCCATTGGCAACATAAGATAGATCCTTATCTAACTGGATTGAGCAGAAATCCAACATGTGAGACGGATCACCGTGATACTTCCGAAGCATCAAAATATGAAATACCGGATGAACTCCTGCTAGGCTGGGAGGTAATGCAAATGCATAAGCAATCTCCCCAACGCGCTGCAACACCTCAAAAGGGCCAATAAACCTTGGGTTCAACTTGCCACTCTTTCCGAATCTCACAACGCGCTTCATAGGCAAAATCCAAAGCAAGACCCGTTCTCCAACAATAAATGAAACATCGTAAACCTTCTAGTCTACATAACTCTTCTGTCTGGACTGGGCTATGGAAGTCTATCCTGAATCATCTTAACTTTCTCCTAAGCGACCTAAACAAAGTTTGTGCCCAATAATCTAACCTGGCCCAACTCGAACCAACCTAGTAGGGATCGACACCACCTGCCATACAAAGCCTCATACGGCGCCATCTGAATGCTGGACTGATAACTGTTATTGTAGGCAAACTCCATAAGTGGCAAGAACTGATCCCAAGAACCTCCAAACTCCATCACACATGCACAAAGCATATCCTCACGAATCTGAATAGTGTGCTCGGACTGTCAGTCCGTCTGGGGGTGAAATGTTGTGCTTAACTCCACCCGAGTACCCAAATCATGATGTATGACTCTCCAGAATTGTGATGCAAACTGTGTGTCCTAGTCAGAGATGATAGATACCGGCACGTCATGAAGTTTTACAATTTCATGAATATAAACTCGATCCAGCTGCTCGGAAGAACAGGTAGTCATCACATGAAGGAAATGAGTTGACTTGGTCAGTTTATCCATAGTTACCCACACTGCATCAAACTTTCGCTGAGTCTATGGGACCGTAACAACGAAATCCACAGTGATCCGCTCCCATTTCCACTCCAAAATATCTAACTTATGAAGTAATCCATCTAGTCATTGATGCTCATACTTCACCTGCTGGCAATTTAGACACCGAGCAACATATTCCACTATGTCATTCTTCATCCTACACCGCCAATAATGATGCCTGAAGTCTTGATATATCTTTACGGCACTCGAATGAATACCGTAACACGAGCTATAAGCCTTTTGAATAATCAGCTCACGCAAACCATCAACATTAGGCACGCATAGCCTGCCCTACATCCTCAATGCACCATATCCCCAATAGTAACCTCCTTAGCATCACCATGTTGAACTGTGTCCTTAAAGACAAGCAGATGGGGGTTAGTATACTGACGCTCCCTGATACGATCATAAAGAGAAGACCAATAGACCACACAAGACAATACTCGAATAGGCTCAAAAATATCTAATCTCATAAACTGGCTAGCTTAGGACTAAACATCCAATGCCATGGGCCTCTTTACTACAGGTAAATAAGCCAAAATCCCTGAACTCTCTTTTCGGCAACTCAAAGCACCAGCCACCACATTGTCCTTCCCCAAATGGTACAAAATAGTGATATCATAATCCTTAAGCAGCTCTGACCACCTCCTCTGATGCAAATTAAGATCCTTCTTTTTGAACAGATGCTGTAAACTTCAGTGATCAGTGTAGATCTCACAAGGGACACCGTATAAATAGTGCCTCCAAATCTTCAAGGCATGAACAATAGCAGCTAACATAAGGTCATGGATAGGATAGTTCTTTTCAAGCACCTTCAACTGTCTAGACACGTAGGCAATCACCCTATGGTCCTGTATCAACACCGCACCGATGCCAACTCGCGACGCATCATAATAAACTATATAAGACCCCGAACCTGAAGGCAATACTAATAATGGGGCTGAATTCAAAGTTGTCTTGAGCTTCTGAAAGCTCTCCTCGCACTCTTCCGTCTATCTTAACAAAGCACTCTTCTAGGTCAGCATGGTCATGGGTGCTGCAATAGATGAGAATCTCTCAATAAATCGACGGTAATACCCCGCCAAACTAAGGAAACTCCTAATCTTTATAGTTGAGGATGGTCTGGGACAACGCTACATTGCTTCCACTTTTTTTTGGATCTACCTCGATCCCTTCACTCGACACTACGTGAACCAAAAATGCCACAGAATCCAACCAAAACTCACATTTTAAGAAGTTCGCATATAATTTCTTTTCTCTCAAGGTCTGAAGCACTGTCCTCAGGTGCTGCTCATGATCTTCCCGACTCCGCGAGTACACCAGAATGTCATCAATAAAGACAGTGGTGAACAAGTCAAGATATGGCCAGAATACACTGTGCATCAAATGCATAAATGTTGTTGGGACATTGGGCAGCCCAAATGACATAACAAGGAACTCGTAATGACCATACCGAGTTTGGGATGTTTGGCTTCTGAATCTTCAACTTATGATAACCTGAATGCAAATCAATCTTGGAAAATACTCGAGCACCATGTAACTAATAAAACATATCATCAATACGAGGCAAAGGATATCAGTTCTTTATTGTAACTTTGTTCAGTTGGCGATAATCAATGCACACACATAGAGAACTATCCTTTTTCTTCACAAACAAGACAGGAGCACCCCAAGGTGACAGACTAGGCCGAATAAAGCCCTTATCAAGCAATTCATGTAGCTGTTCCTTCAACTAATTCAACTTAAGAGAGGCCATACGATATGGAGAAATAGAGATGGGTTGAGTGCCCGACAATAAATCAACGCTAAAATCAATATCTATATTGGGCGGCATACCCGGAAGATCAGATGGAAACACATTAGGGAAATCCCTCACTACTGGGACTGAATCAACTATAGGGGTATCAATACTGACATCTCTCACATATGCTATATATGCGTCACACCATTCTCAACCATTTGTTGAGCTTTAAGAAATGAAATAACTCTACTGGGAGTGTAATCTAAAGTACCCCTCCACTCTAATTGCAGTAATCCTAGCATAGCCAGCGTCGCGGTCTTGGCATGACAATTAAGAATAGCATAATGGGGCGACAACCAGTCCATGCCCTAGATAACATCAAAATCTAATATACTGAGCAATAATAAATCGGCTCTACTCTCAACACCACTAAGAGCAATCAAACATGATCGATAAAACGCGATCCATAATAAGAGAATCTCCCAGAGGAGTAGATACATAAATAGGGGAACTCAAAGAATCCCGAGATATGCCCAAGTGTGGGGCAAAATAAGAGGACATATAGGAATAAGTGGAGCCTGGATCAAATAGCACCCATGCATCTCTATGACAGATTGAAATAATACCTAGAAAGACAGAGTCAGAAGTAACAACCTCTATACGATCAGGAAGGGCATAGTATCTGGCCTAGCCTCCCCTTCTAGTGCGACCTCTATCTCCTCGACCTCCACCACTAGCTGGTTGAGCAGGTAGGGTGGCAACTGGTGCTGTAATCATAGCCTGAGAACTCCATGGACCATGTTGTGGCTGAGAAGTTTGTGGAGGTGCACCCTTCCTAAGCCTGAGAAAATCCCTCACCATATGGCGAGTTTTACCACACACAAAACAAGCTCTGGGAGGACGTGGTGGCTGTAACTAGCTGGGGCCAAGTCTGCTGAACTGACCGCTGAAAGCACCCCATGCAGGAGGCACACTAGATATTAGGGTGCATAATAAGCCTCCTGAGGTCTAGGAGGAGCTGGAATACCACTAGCTGTTGGAAGATCTTAATGAAAAGGGTGACTCACATAACCCCTACCATTACCAACAGCAGCTGGGGCACAGGCACCAAAATAATGGCCCGACTCTCGAGACCTCTTGGCCTCTCTCTCCTCCCTATCCCGAGCAAGCATGCTCTCTACTCTCCTAACAATACTCGCTACCTGCTGATACGCAATATCCATCTCTAACTCCGGGGCCATGCTAGACCATATGCTGGGAATGAGCCCCTTAATAAACCGACGAACCCTCTCTCGAACTGTAGAAACCAAGGTTGGTGCATGTCTAGCAAAGTCAGTAAAATAGACAGTATACTCTGAAACGGCCATAGTACCCTGGCAAAACTGTTCAAACTGCGCGCGCCATATGTCCCTGAGGCTCTGTGGGACATAATCTCTCAAAAACATGTTTGAAAACTGATTCCATTTAAGGGAAGCTGCCTTAGCCGGACTGTCCAACTCAAAAGTATACCACCACTGATAGGCTGCCCCTCAAAGCTAGAAGGCAATGAAAAAAACCATACTCGACTTTGCTATGCCCATAGTGCGGAGGATACGGTGGCATTCCTCCAGAAATCCATGAGCTTACTCTGATGCTAGACCACTAAATAAGAGAGCCGTACTCCCTGTACCTCTCAAGCCTCCGCTGCTCCTCCTCTAAAACTGCTGCCCTACCCTCGGGCTGAGCTGGGGCTACAGGCGATACCGGTATAACCTCTAGGATCAGATTGACCTGAACCCGCTGCTCTGGGGTGCAGGCGGTGGGAGTCTTTGCTCTTCCCCCGGCCTAAGATGTGGCCGCAGCAAAGTGAATCAACCCTACCTGAGCTAGAGTGTTGTACATGCTCATGAACTGTGCAAGGGTTCCTAGAGAGCTGGAGTACTAGTAGTAGGCGTATTAGGTGCCTGAGCTCCGATTGGAGCTACTGGTGGCTCCTATATAGCAGCTCGTGCAGGTGCTCTAACTGCACCACGTGCGCGTCCTCGGCCTCTACCCTGGCCCCGACCTCTGGCGGCTCTAGTAGGGGATGCGAGAGTCTGGTCATCTCCGGTAGCACATGTTCTCACCATCTGTGAGAGAATAGAAGACAAAAGTTTAGAATTTCGAAGTCAATAATCTCGCACGACAAGGAATCAAATGAAGTGATATTTTCCTAATAGTTCCGTAGCCTCCCGAAGATAAGTACAAACTTCTCCGTACCGATCCGCGTGACTATAATAAACCGGCTTGTGACTCGCGACTCCTAAGAAAATAGAGCTCTGATACCAACTTGTCATAACCCTAGTTCCCCCTTTGTGAATCTGTCATGACCCTAGTTCTTCCTCCGTGAACCTGTCATGACGGAACCTAGTCTTTACGACTAGGTAAGCCTAACATTTGCGGATAAAGAAACAAAACATGAAAAGTAACAACTGAAAGTAAATTTTAGACAAGGAAATGCGATGTCGCTCGAAATATACAATAATCACTCTTGAACTGAACATAAACACTTACAAAACCCAAAATATCATGAGTCACAAGCTACAAAAGTAAATAATGCTCCTAAACTCCAGAAACTATCAACGAAGAACAATTCAAGAAAAATCTTTTACTTAAGGAAGAGTAGATAGGGACTCCTAGGTCTGCGGATACGGAAAATATACCTCGAAGTCTCTATAATCATCTTGCCTTATTGGTAATTTGATTGGAAAAAGGTACATGCATCTGCACACCAAAAACATGTGTAGGAAAGGGCATGAGTACACCACAGCAGTACCTAGTAAGTGCCAGGCCTAACCTCGGTCGAGTAGTGACAAAATAAGGTCAGGGCCCTACTGGTATATATGTATAAAATAGAATAATACAGTATGAAATATCACAGTAAAGATAAATACTAACATTTAACGAGAATGAAAATCACAGAAGAAAAAACAACAACTTCATATGGGATCTCTCGGGATACCATATCGTAGTCCCAAACGTAAATGTATAGGGGATCTCCCGGTATACCATCCCGTAGTCCCAAACATAAATGTGCAGGGGGATCTCCCGGAATACCATTTCCGTAGTCCCAAAGTAAATATCCAGTACAAGGGGATCTCTCAGGATACCGTCCTGAAGTCCCAAACATAAACGTGTAGGGGATCTCCCGGAATACCATTCCATTGTCCCAAATTAAATATGCAACTCAATCAACATAAACAATAGTTTCAACAAGGAATTCTATAATTTAGATAGTTCATATCAAAGAAGATAGATAATTTTCACTAAACATGCTGCACGGAGTTCAAATAGGTAGTTAAGGCATGTAGGCATGCTTTCCTAAGGTAAATAGGATAGTTACATGTACTATTGTTGCTAAATTAAATGAAAAATAGATATTTGCTTAATGAAAATGGGGGTTTTTCAAAAAATAGCCCGTGTACACACTTGTCACCTCACGTACACATCGCTCATATATCAACTAGTACCAAATCCTAAGAGGAGTTCCCCCACACTAGGTTAGACAAGACACTAACTTCGAACCAAGCTCAAATCAATCCAAAATCACTCTCTTGCCACATGCATCCAACTCCGAGTGACCCAAATCTAATCAAATCAATTATATAACGTACATATAGCTACAAACAACTAATTTAGCTAATGAAATCAACGCTAAGGTGAGAAAATAGAAAAACACCCAAAAATACTCCCTGGGACCATGTCTCGGAACCAGGTAAAAGTCAAAAATTATGAACACCCATTCACTCACGAGTTCACTCGTACCAAAATTATCCAAATCCGATGTCAAAATCCCACTCAAAACTCAGAAAATTTTGTTGGGGAACTTTTCCCCAATTTTCCCAACTTTCTCTCTCAAAATCCTTGTAAATGAAGAAAACAACTATGGATTAATGAAATGTTATCAAAATAGGATTAGGAATCGCTACCCAATGATTTTCTCTGAAAAACTCTCGAAAAATCGCCTTCCTCCGAGCTCAAATTCGAATTTTAGGGAATGAACACTAAACCCTCAAATTCTCTCTTTTTCTGCCAGACAAATCACACCGACGTGTACCTACATTGCACATGCGGTGCTGCACCTGCTGAAAATCCATTGCAGGTGCTGAAATCACTTAAGTGTGCTGGGACTGCATCTGCAAGCACTGGGCCGCACATGCAGTCTCTCAATCGCTTCTGTGCTTCGCTTCTACGGGATCCTCACTGCATCTATGGAATCAATTGGGAAAGCCTATTTCCTCTTCTGCGGCTCGCACCTGTGACCCAAAGTGCGCAAGTGCGAAAAACACCAGATGCAACACACTTTAGCCATTTGCATAAGCCTTAAACTAATTCGTTAAGCACCCGAAACTCACCCGAGGCCTTTGGGACCTCAACTAAACATTCCAACCAATCCTAAAATATCATACGAACTTAGTCAAGTCCTCAAATCATATCGAAAAATGGTAAAAACACAAATCAGCCTCTGATTCAACCTTAAAGAACTTGAAACATTCAAATTCGACTACTGGTGCCGAAACCAACAAAACCAATTGACACCAAAATTTGCACACAAGTCATATTCAACACTATGGACCTATTCCAACTTCAGTAATTAGATTTTGACCCCGATATTAAAAATTTCACTACCGGTCCAAAACTCCAAAAATTCAACATTTGCCATTTCAAACCTAAATGAGCTACGGACCTCCAAAACACTATCCGATCACACCCTGTTTACCTTGAAAATGGTAATTACAATTAGATCTGATTATGTGGTTCTAAATATATGTGATTTATTTTTACGCTAGTTGTTAAGCGATGGATGCTAAGTGTGATATTGGAAAATAAGATAAGAGCTTGAAGGTAGCGTGACAAGCAAACTGAGTGGCCGAGAGTCGGGGTATCGAGCTAGCCTATACGGGTAGGGCTGCTTATCGGGCATATTGGGTGATTATTTATTCTTAACAGTTTGGCTTAATGGTCATCGGCTTTTAAATATATTAATCTGTTAGCCATCCGATAAGATATCGGATGGATTGGTATCAGATTAGCTCTTATTGGGTGGTTTATCGGCCGAATATACATATTCACTCAATTGTGTTTTCCCTGTTGGACATGAAATAGCTGAACTGATTATAGAGTATGAATCAGAAGCAATGTATAGGTAAGATTAACACTATAAAAGCATTTGAGAACATTGTTTCAAATAGGTGTGAATTCATGAAATATCGTCGATGAGACGATTGCTCCAGATCGAAGGGGTGTTAAATTGCACATCCCATTTGACTAAATTTGTTCCCTCTTCGACACCATTATTCTTACTGATAAACAATAACTAGTGATTTTCCATAGAGCCCCTACGTAAGGAAGAGTAAAGAATAAAATAGGATATGCTTTTCAAATAACATTTATTAAAAATATCAAACATGGACTGGTTTAAACTAGTGAATCCAAGATCTTTAAACCAAGTAGGTGAAGCTATGAAAATCTCGGATTAGATAAGAAGAAAGAAAGAAAGAAAGTCAAGACCTCAGATAACCAAGAGGAATAAGGAAATACAGACGGGTTTATTTTTGTTATTCATTTTCAAGGGTTTAAGTTTTTTATATTTAATATATATAAATAAAAATAAATTATATATATATATATATTCTTAATGGGTTAACGGATTACCCGTTAAGAAAATTGAATAATCCGCCCCCAAACCGATAAGCCGTTAACGAAAAAAATTCAATCTGTTCCCTGTCTATTAAGTTGTTAAGCCGTTACTAGTAAGAAATTAAGCTTCGGTTCGGTTCATTTTTTGATTTTAAATCGGTTTTGAACACCCCTACATATGGGGCCTCGAGGTTGAGCTAAAGTGTTTGACTAGACGATGAAGGACTAACAGTTCTAGAAGATTTGATGATGACTCTTTATGATCAACGATGAGTAATAAATGAAGAACAATCAATAAAACACGATAAATGTAAGCAATGTAACAAATGCAAGCGATAAAATCAAGGGAGAATGTGTTTAAGTTGGAGAGCAGAGAATGTTCTTTTTCTAGTGTTGAATATCATCCCCCTTACAAAATTATAAGGGTCCCCTTTATATAGGAGGGGGAGTCCCAACATGGTAGATGTATAATTATTACAAAGAAAAAAGCTGGTACATCTATTTACTAGTATGGTACAGGCTAGTACTAGTATTGCAGGTATTGTCAGCTCTGGTCACGTGCCTTGGGAACTTCCCGCTTGTCCATGGTAGCCACTGATTTATGCTTCTCCGAGGTCGATCATTGGGAACCCTCGGGGTTGAACCTCGAACTTTGCCTCGAGGTTTCTAGAGGTGGACTGCAGAATGTCACAACGGTCATAAAATCGGGCTCCCAGATTTTAGCCGCATGCAGATAGTCCCCGTGTTTCTTAGAATGAAAATGATAAGAAACAGTACTGAATTCTTGCCTCTTCGATACTTCTATCACAACGTCAGCTATGCCATATCAAACGATTGATGTGATCGAAAAGGTATCTAAAAGTCGCGTCCACACAGCCCTCGAAAAGCCTTTGAATTGGTTACATTGGTTGGCTATCTTTTGGCCTGCTCCAATGTACACGATTGGCCTCTATAAATACTTTTTCCTTCGTCCCTTATTTCCTATTGTGTCATCAAGCCTTCAAAAGAGTTCTTCTTATTTCTCTCTTGCATTCTTTTTCTGATTTCACTTTCTCCTCTGAAATCTTTTAACAAGAATAGCGAAGACTTCCATCTCTGTCCCTCAGGAAGATGTGCCTTCCTCTTCTTCAAGCTTGTCTAGGGGCAAGGCCATGGTACCCCCTCGTCTTGAGGAATATATTAAGGGATCCTGCAAAATGACCTCTGATTTCAAGGTCGATAAGCCTTCATTGAAGCTGCGATGATGTGGACCCATGTCCCGATATATTAGCTTAGTAGCAGACGCCAAGAAGGTGAAGACTGACAGCCGCTACGACGATGCGGTGTTGGTGGAGATTCCTTCTGGTGGGGAGGACATAACGATATACAAGGCCGGTTTCCTCAGTGTGTATACCTATCCATTTACTCTTGGCCGATGGAATCATCCTCGCCTTCAATAGACCCCTGATCCTCGACTTCTGCGAACGATATCGAGTGACCCTCGGCCAAATTCATCAATTGTTTTTGCGTATTGTTTACATGATCAGATATTTTGACAACATGATTGAAGGGATTCCCTTCACCCTCGACCATCTGATCAGGATATATATCCCCAGACTCTTCCGTGCGGGCCTGATTAAGCTCAAATGTCATAACTCGAAAGACTTTTTTGCTTGTATTAATGAGGTTGGGAACAGAGGGTGGATGAGCCATTTTATCTGAGTTAGGACATCAGACCTGATTTCGTTGGAGAAGATGTACTTCCCCAGAAGGTGGAACATGAAACGTAAGTGGACACGTGATTTAGGTATTTTATTTTCCTTTTGGATTAATCTCCTCATGGACTGAATTCCTCCATTGATGCAGCTGTTGCGGTGTATCCTAACGTGGTTAAGGATCTCTTAGGCTAGGTTAGCCATTTAGATTCGTCATACCCATATGTTGAGCACGTGTGGCGCGACCTGTCTTGGGTTCGATGCGAGGCCAAGAACCATGGTAAGCCCTCACTTTTGCTGTAATTGAATTTCTTAGAAGGACTATCATCGATTGTGTCCTTATTTCTCATGTTTATATTTTGTATTTGCACAAGTCTGGGAGAGGCCTCCTTGATGAGAGAAGAACCGCCTGGGGAAGCGGATACCCCGAAACTTGACAAAGAGAAGAAAAAAATGAAGGAAATCGTTGACTAAACCTCCGAGATCCTAGAAGGCCAGAGTGGGAGAACCTAAGGTTGATTCAACAGCCTTAACTCCCGAAGTATCAGGGAGTCCCAAGCTGAAGGCGAGGAGAAAAATGACTCCTCGGTAGCATCCGAAGGAGGAGAAAACACGACCGTCCCACATATTGCCGAGCCGATGGATCCTAAGTAGGAACTTGGTGCTATTGTTTCCCTACCTCGACCTGAAGAGGCCTTCGAGGATGCATCGAATAATATCCCCTATCGATGCCCCCTTTTTCTAAAGGCAAAATCGGGTTTATGACATTTGGGAGGACAACTCGTTCCTTTTGGGAATTGGGTTTTGGAATTTGAAGAGTCGCCACCTAATGATTAAGTGCATTAGGACACTAAGAAGGGTTTGAGTTTGAAGAACCAGAGTTTAGGTAAGGGTTAGGAATTATCTGGAGGGGAAGGTGTTAGGCACCCCTCAAGAACTACTAGTGTGGTTTCGCCATTTTATAATTGTGAATTCACGTAATCAAGTAAGTAATTAAGGGCTCAAATAAGAGGGATTCGCATAAAATATTGCAAATAAGTTGAAACTTGAGGAAAGGTAAAGAGAGTAGAAATTTTATGAATGATTTAAACAATTCTAATAGAAATAGACGAAAGCAAGTAAAAGGGAGGGGGTCCTAGGTTTATGATTAATATGTATCACGTTAATGCAATACCCTGTAATCACTTCTCAGGAGAGGGTCTACATGTGGTATTAGCACATCGGTCATCATATCCATGTCTACCCTTCCCACCCCGTTAAGGCATTAAAGCGTAGAATAGTATCGTTACATAATACATGCTATTACCCGTCTCAATCCTATCAGTCCCGGAGGCATTGAGACTACTAGTCTTAAAGGGAAGGGAGTTGGAGCTTTTCAGAGTTTTAAAAGGATAGAAGTCTAGGCGACAAGAAAAAACACATAAACAGTTAGGGGGAAACAAATAGCAATTAAGGCTCACACTGGCCTCCTCACTTAAAAGAGCAAATATAACGTGACTTCAAATACTGGTTTGGTCTGAATTAAATTAAAAGCGTAGGATAGGCTGATTCATCACATATTTCTCATATGAGGAGTCCGAATTAGCCTTGTCTGGATGTAGTTTATCAAAAACTAACACAGTTAACTAATTACTTAATAGTTTGCCTAAGTGAGACCCATAGGCATGACATCTAATAGAGCGTATGAATTTTAAGGAAAAGGTTGCTAGTTTTATAAACAGAAGGATCTACAGACTTTAACGACCGTATGACAGATTTTAGATCCATAGATGAAACAGACAAAGCTGGTTCAGTTGATTATTCATATAGCCATGATTTTAAGCGGAATTGGTTTAAAACAATTATATAAATGCAGGAGTCGTATAGGCATGGTATCTAAAATGAAGTTTATTATTATTGAGCCTATGATTGTTTTCCTAATGACATGTATCTGCAGAAGTGCAGAGAACCTAAGATCATGATTTCTATATGCAGAACTTATAGGCATAATTTCTAAAATGCAGAAATGTAGACCTTACAGACATAATTTCTAAAATGCAGAAGTGCAAAAAAATTATAGGCATAATTTCTACAATGCAGAAAAACTTATAGGCATGAGTTCTAAAATGCAGAAATGAAGAACTTATAGGCATGAGTTTTAAAATGCAGAAATTATAAATAACCTATATGCAAGTTTTCTACCATTTGCATGTATTCATTCCCATCCTTTTCCACTAGACATCCCTAATCGTTATTACAAATTATTACAGGCCCAAATGAATCAGAAAAGAAAAGTAAAATTACATCAAAAGCTCCAGCTACATCCAAACAGCCTAATTCAAACATAAAGTCCAACAATATGAGATAAACTAACTTCTAGGATCAGATTTCCAAATGCCTTTCTCACATTTGGGATATGTCAAAGTTTCCAAGAGTCTCAAAGGCTCCAGGCAATGCTTACACCCCAAGCATATTGCAGAATTAAGATCATAGTGCAGTATGGAAATGCCAGCCCTCAGATGTCCAAGTTTAAAGGGAACTCGTGGTCCCCAAAGCAAGGCTCATAAGAAAGGGGCAGAACTTAATAGTCTAAGCATAAGTGTAAGTGCATAGAGGGGAATCTGGGAGCCCCATGGTAGGCTGGTGTTCATGCCCAGCAATTGGGATAGCTGGCACACACCTGACCAGCATGTTAGCCAAACTTAGGAGTTAGGATCCATTATGGATCAGGCTATGGCCTGGGCAGTAATTAAGATACTGCCAGGCCAAGAACCTTAACTCAAACATATAGAAGGGAATAGGGGTAGGGATTCACAATAGAAACAGATACAAGGAAGAACATAATTAGCATAGATCATTGAACATGAGCAGTAAAGCAAACAAGGTGCTTGAACTGTAAAGTAAACAGATAGGGGTGAGGAAGAAAATTAAATAAAAGACATACAAGTTTCAAGGGAAAAATGGTAGTCTTGAGGAAAGACAAGTTTCAAACAAAGTGATTCCAAAAGATTTCAAGCAATGCAGAGTGTTGAATTCAAAACAACATTTGTAAGTGTACAAGTACTTAATTGGAAGGCTAGTAGTGTAGGTGGTGTGAAGATGAAATCCTAAAGTGTAAGATGCAGTTCTAAGGTATTGAAAGTGTGTACGAAAGTATTGAATTGGAAGTCTAGATGTAAAGTAAAGTGTCTTTAAAGTGCAGAAATGCAACCCCTTTTATAGTGCAGAGAAGCAAGTAGAAAAGGCAAGAAATATTATTCAAATCAATCTCCCTTTTGTTAATGGATTCTGATTCCAACGGGTGAAATTAGTTAAGGAAAGAAATTTCTAATTCAAAACCTTTCAAAGTAGCACAAAAGGGGTAAATACATAGAAGTTATTTAAGAAAAGCAATCAATAGTACATGGTTTGTTCCAAATATGGCAATGGAATCAATTAAGTAGCCATGAAACCAAAATTACAAGTTCAATTTGAATGAAAAAAGTCAATAAAGGTAAAGGAGGTTCAATTGAAGGAAAATCAGTGATAATTCATCAGCATTATTAAGGGGATTTCAGAATCAATCACTTAGTTGGTGAAAACTTTTGAAAGAGAAATTTCTCATATATAAAGCATATAGATCAAACAAAAGAATCGTTAGGTTATTTAGAAAAAGAGTTTAGCACTGAAAGTCTCAGAGTCACAAGCAAAAAAGGATTTCAAGTTCAATTACAGACTCACAGTGAGTCTAAAAGCCTAGGGTCCCAAAGTGGAACCCTAGTACCACTTGTCAAAGAAACCCCAAAACCTAGGGTTTCGAATAGAGTCAGACAATAGAAGATGAACAAACAGGTCATTGAAAAGAGGCTTAGAAATCTCTTTCAAAGACTTATGGGAGACAAACATACACAAACAAGTTTAGAATAAAGAGGTGATACGGGTTTTTAAACAACAATAGAAAAAATATGCTTAGTAGGAACACGAATAAAGTTCAATAAAGTGAAAAAAATCATATAATTCAACCATAAACACATATTGCAAAGAGTAAGGAACAACAACACAAATTAATATGCGAGCATAAGATTAACAACAAAAGATAGAAGAGTCTTACATAATATAACAGAAACAAGAGAGCAAACATATGCATAATAAGAAGAAAACATACGAGCATAAAACACACATAAATAAAGAACAGGAAGAATCAGAAAAATATTTGAAGAAACCTTTTCAGAAACCCTAAAAATCAAATTTGAACGATTTTGAAAAGGAAATTTGGGGAAAACCTTTAAAACATCAAATAACACTCAGGCATGTCACAAATATAAGAAAAATAAGTGAGTACAGAACCTAAGACGACTTAGAGTTGTAGAGAAAACCCTAGAATGAGAAAGGTCCTGAGGAAAGTCAGATCCTGAGTCGCAGAGACTCATATTGCTTGAACATGCTGGAATAATGGCTGGAGAGGCCATAGATCTACAGATCTGAGAAGGATCTGAAGAGAACCATCAGATTCGGGCTTCAAATATTTGAACAACTTAGGTTTAAAGGTGAGAGAGGGTGAGCATAAGTCATCCATGGCCTGGAACGCTATGGATTCCGGTGGAATCGTGGTAGAATAAGGTGGGAATCGATTAGGGTTTCGGAGAGGCTTGAGAGAGTTTGAGAGATGCAGAGGGTTCAAAGGCGGCATCTTTGATAGAATGAATTAGGTTTAGGGGTTACGGGAATTAAAAAGAAAAGGGGGAATCTCAGTCGTTGATCAAAATGATCAACGACCTGGATTAAAGGGGAGCCGGGTGGGTTTTAAATCGGGTCGTGGGTTGGGTTAAAATTTGAATTGGGTTGGTTTTAATTTGGGCAAAATTGGGGTCAAATTAAGGCTAAAATTGAAAGGAGATGAGGACGTGATTGAAAATGAAATGGGCTAAATGTTAAATAGCCAATTTGCCCCTTTTTATTTTACAAAAATAGTAATAATAATTTTAAAAATAAATTAAAAGTACTGGACTAATTAGTAATACATAAATATTAATCCAAAAAATACTGGAAATAATTTTATAATTGTAAAATGCTATTAATCGTAAAATAGGCTATAATTTCAATTATATGCAATTTAGCTTTAAAAATACAAAATAAATTTGTAAAAATATACAAAAATAACCTTAATTATATTTTAGTATAAATATGAGAATAGAAATAAATTATTCACAAAAATAATAATCTTGGGAAAAATTATTGGATTTTGTACTGCTAAAAAGAGACAATATATTGATTTTAAAATCTTTAAAAATTAGGAAAAAATACCAAAACTCTTGGGAATGCTTATATATACGTGCACATGATATTTTGGAAAGTATTTTGTATGTAAAATACTTAGAAAAAATTAGGTATCAACATCCCCGAGCCAGTTGACGGCCAAAATATTCCTCGAGCTGAGGTGCATTCGGTAGGCGGTCCGGAGGATCCTAGTTCTGAAGCTTTCTTGAAATAAGAGGCGACGCTAGTTGACCCGTTCGGGGTTATTGAAGTGAGCGATTCCCCTCCGCGACAAATTCTATCTCTGGGGGAGATGTAGGATGCCCAAAATAATAGATCTTCCGGTATGGGGGCACTCGTCGGAGATAAAGATGCGTTTGAAAAGATTTTTGTTGTGTCCAAGAAAAAACTTGAGCTTGATGCCTCACTTATTTTATTTGAGATTTAAAGGCTTTGTGAGCAGGTAATTTTTTGTAAATTCTACTCGGCTCCCTGACCTTTGTCTTTCTAACTTTGTTTCTTTCATGGTTTCAGGTCTAGGTGCTTTACAATTAGACTTTGGCCAAGTTTCGAGCCGAGTTGACTTGCTACAATGGTGATCGCAGGAAGCTTACCTCGGAAGTCGATGAGCTTAGAGCCCTTTCTATCAAGAAGGAGGAAGAATTCCGTGTCCTTCGGGATCGTTTGGAGGTGGCGTCTCGAGTGAGGACTCGTCTCATTGAGCAGTCGTAATACTATCAACAAAAGCTATAGGAACTGATTCCAATTAATAAAACTACGATCATTAAATAAGGTAAAAATTTTAACTCGAAAGTCAACCCCGGGTCCATACCTCGAAGACTGACAAAATTAACAAAATCCGAATACCCACTCAACCACGAGTCCAACCATACCAAAATTATGAAATTTTGGCGCCAAATCATCACTCAAATCTCCAATTATTACTCTCCAACACATGTGTCAAACATTCCCAATTTTCACCTCAAAATCACCAAATCTATGTGGAAAATTCAATGGGTGATCAATATAATAATATAAAAACGACCAAAAGTGGATTACCTAAAAAAATATCGTGAAAACCCCTCTCAAAAATCGCATAGTTTTTGTTTGATTTTGTCTATGTACTTACCCGACTTCAGTGTTTTGACATCTTTAGGCTGATCTTTGCAGTTTGAGAAGAAAGATGTCCTAATGAGGGAGGATCTCCGAGTTAGAAACTCTGAAATTCTCGAACTCAAACGGCACGTGAGTGAGGCAGTCTTTGAGAGAGATGCCCTTCAAGGGGAGGTGGTCTCATTCGGGCATCAGCTGAGGCACTCGTATCTTTATACAAAGATGTTGTTGTTGCTACAAATGCTCAGGATCGAAATGTGTCTAAGGAGGCTAGGCAGCAATTGACCTGAGCCGTAGAGCATGCCCGGTTAGAATCCCGGAGGCAGGCTCTCAAGGATATACATGTAGGGGGCATCGATTTATCCACCGAGATTGAGAGGGTGAAGACCCTATAAAAAGAGGTTGCAGCCTTGCTTACTTCTAAAGGTGAGTCGGCCAGTAGCTCAGAAAATGATGGAGATGAAGGCGCAATCCTCGAAGGGGAAAAGGCCATTGGAGACCCGGGGGCCGTGGCCAGAACTGTTGAAAGCACAACCTCCGAGGGAGCCGTCAAAGTCACAGCCCCGATGGCAGACTAGGGTTATCATTTTCTCTCTCCTTTGTAAGGTCTTTAGGCTTAGGCCCTATAAATGCACCTTTGTGAACTTTTAATATATATGTAAGAAGCCTTTCGTTTTTCATCATTTCTCATCTTTCCTTTACTTTTAGGAATAAACTGTGATGTTTGTTGACAATTGGTCCAAAATTTTGGACCTCAAATTAAACCCTTAGGTTCCTGATACTACTGAGCAATATGTAACTGTCGAAAGTTGTCTGTTTGGGGCTTAGTCCCCGAGTCAAGTTTCGATTTAAGTATACTTACCTTTAGGTCTAAAAATCGGCCCTGAGGCTATTCGAGCCAGCCCTTAGGTTCTTATGCGTTAGGTCAGTACGACCTTGAATATAGACTGGCATTTTTGCTATTATGTGTTGGGTTTGTACAACCTCTAATATAAGCTGGCACTTTGGCTCTTACGCATTAGGTCGGTACGACCTCTAGTATGGGCTGGCACTTAGGATCTTACGCGTTGGGTCGGTATGACCTCTAGTGTGGGCTGGCGCCCGTGATTTTATGGCGACAGTCGGGCATCCCCGAGTCACATTAGTTTGGCCAGAGCCTTGTGACCGTAATCATTGTGTTTGGCCGTAGCCTTTTAGTCCCAGGGTGAGTTAGCCTCGGCGTCCATATCGAGGGTACGCCTTTTTATATGTCTTATAAGTTCGAATATATAGCCTTGACTTTAAGATCACGATTATGCCTTTTGTAAGGTTGTATACAGCTAAAATCGGAGAGTTTAATTTTATGATTGTTATGGCATTTTACAGCCCATTTTTGGAAGCCTCGAAGCATAGCTTGAAGTTTGACCCCTGGGCTCGGGGCAGTGCAAATCGCTATTTCGAACAACCAGGAAATTCCCAATAGGCACGTGGTTAAAGCTAACCAGGTCTGCAAGAATAGTACAAGCTCGTACCGTGACATTAAATGGATGTAACAGCCGTTGATCTTTGTAATAAATGGTTGTACCAACTGCATATCTTTGTAATAAATGCACCTGTTCTATGTTGGGATTTCCCCTCCTATATAAAGCGGATCCTTGTAATTTTTTGCACACACGATATTGAATACAAGAGCAAGAACATTCTCTGCTCTCTATCTTCAACATATTCTCCCTTGAGTTTCTTGCTTATATTTATAACATTGCTTACATTTATTGCGTTTTATTGATTGTTCTTCATTTATTACTCATCATTGATCAAAAAGAGCCCTCATCGAAGCTCTTAGAACTATTAGTCCTTCATCGGCTATACACAGTCCAACGCTTTAGCTCGACCTCGAAGCCCCGTATAGGCTAGCTCGAGACCCCGACTCTTCGTCACTTGGTTCTCTTGCTACACTATCTTCAAGCTCTTATCTTATTTTCTAGTCTCATACTTATCATCTAATGCCTAACAACTAGCATAAAAATAAATCACATATTTTTAGAACCACAAAATCAAATCTAATTGTAATTACCATTTTCAAGGTAAATAGTTTGGCGTCCACCGTGGGGCTAAACATAATAGTAATTGTTTTAGTGATTGTTTACTCAATAACGCAAGTTATCTTTCACACTTTTTGTTGTCCAAGAATCATTGATTTCATGTCAAAATGTCTAACTCAGTGAATGCATATGAGAACAACGGTCCTGAGGACCATGGAGAGAATGGTGTAGTTGTTCCAGGCATCGATGTACCACCACGAAACCCTGAGGATGCACTAGAACCAATTTCCGTGGATGTGGTCTTGCGCAACGCCCAAGACATCAATATATGCTCCCACACTAACAGGAATATATGACAAGAACACCAATAAGAAGCTCAGAAAACCCCAGCTCGGGAGGAATGAGAGGTTAGTCCTCATGTCATTTTTTAGATGTTGAAGGCACAATAGCTGGTGATTGCTCAACTGCAAAGCCACTAAAAAACTCCAAGCACACAAGCACCGGAAACGGGTACTCGAACCGAACAAGTACCAGAAAGATCAAGCAACAACGGGTCAACAACCGACCCCGCCATCACAAAGATGCTCGAGGACCTCACAAAGAGGATTGAATCGGGCAAAAAGAAGATAGAATACAATGACAAAACAGTGGAGACCTCCAATTTGAGGTTCGATCAGATCCCAGGCGCACCCCCGGTTCTAAAGAGTGTAGATTCAAATAAATTTGTGCAAAATCCATTCCCATCAAATGCTGCTCCAAAGCCCATCCCGAAGAAATTTAGGATGCCTGGTCTCCCGAAGTACAACGGAACCTCGGACACCAACGAGCACATCACTGCGTACACATGTGTTGTATAGGGGAATGACCTGAAGGACGACGAGATTGAATTCGTCTTCAACAAATTTGGAGAAACACTTTCAAAAGGGGCCATGATGTGGTATCACAACCTAGCCCCGAATTCAATAGATTAATTTGCCATGCTGGTAGATTCTTTTATAAAGGCACACACCGGTGCCATTAAGGTTGATAAGAGAAAATATTACTTCTTCAAAATAAAACAAAGAGAGAATGAGATGTTGCGGGTGTTTGTATCTCGCTTTCAGATGGAGCGAATGAAATTACTACTAGTCTCTGATGACCGGTGTTGATACCTAATTTTTCTCCATATATTTTTAATACATATATATACTTTCAAAATAGTACATATGCATTCATAAGAATTCATAAGCATTTTTTATAATTTTTCTATAATTTTAAGAGCTCCAAAATCAATTTATTTCTTCTCTTTTATTTATAAAATATCGAATAATTATTCTTTGAATTTCTTTTGTGATAATTTAGTCATCTAAATTCTTTATTTATGCCAGTACAGTGTTTAAATACTTTTAGTGTATTTTTATAGTTATATTTGCATTTTTGGGCAAATTGCACATCTTTGCAATAATAGCCCATATTAATATATTATTACATTATTGATGCATAAAATTGTCTTTTATATTATTTAAAATGATAGATAATTATTTTTAAATCATTTTAATACACAAAAATATTTTTTCGAATCCATTTATTATTTTTATAAATTATATAATTATTAAAAGTGGTTATTTAAAATCGGGCCTGTTTTATTTCAATTTCAGCCCTATCCTAAATCAATACCAGCCCAATTTCTAAATTAAATATACCCCGTCCCAATACCCCACCTGCCCTAACCCAATACCGGCAAAATTTTGGTCGTTGATCATTTTGATTAACGGTCCAGGGCCCCCCTTTCCAAAAATAAACCAAAGACCCCCTCAAACACCTAACATTTCTATAATGTTTCCCGCCTTGAAACCCATTTTCTCTCTCAAACACTCTCAAACCCTAACCCTAATCTACCCGCATCGTCAGTCATCTACCGTCTCTCATGGCGTTCCCATACCACCACCAGGCCCTCAATGGCCTCCCTCACGATAATCTTGCCATCTCTAGGGTCTTCAAGAGACTAGGGCTAGCTGGCTTGCATCTATGGTTCCTCTCTCGCCTATTTTAGGCCATTCCAATGTGATTCTGAGTATGATCGTCCTATATTGACTACGATCTTTGGTTTCTTGAGCATGGTTCTTCACCTCTATATTGTTCTCTTCGGAACCCTAATTTCTTTTCTAATACCTCTTAGATCTGTACAGATCTGAGGTGATTTGGGCTTGTTTTATGTGAGTTTTACAATAACCTTAAAATTCTTTATAAGAATCGTATGATTTCAAGTGATTTTCATCTTTTCCTAAACTAGGGTTTTCGGAATTTCTTTTTACAAATTGTTTGATGACTTTTTATGTTTAATCTTCTGATTCTCATATATTTTTGACTGATTTTGTAAGTCTGCTACAGCCTTAACTCGCTCGTACTAAAAACCTTAATTTTTAAGGGTTCTTCGTTTAGTTTCTGAGTATTGGTACATCTGATTATGTTCTTGCTTTGGGTTCTTGTGATTTCTCGTAATCTTCTTGTCTTAATATGCTTATACTGAAGTTATTAGTTTGATCCTTTCACAGGTTCTATATGTTTGTGTTCATCTTAACTATTTGTATTAAGACCTGTAACATTCTCCTTGAATCAGTGTCGTTTTAATTATTTGTTTTGGTAAAGTTATATGGAATCCTGACTATTCTTGTCCTACCTTATTTTATATGCAAAACATGCTGACTCTTTCATGACTTTCTCTTTGATTATTCTGAATCCCTTGTTTCTTGGTTTAATTTGAACACTTTCCCTTAAACTTTCGATTCTTACCTCTCTACTCGATTTGATTGAATTGCTTGCCTTAATTATCTTTTTCCTTGCCTTGTTTGTATTTTGCCAATTCATACTGATTTGTTTCTTTAATTAAAACTTCTGTTCATTTACCCCTAATTACCTACTCTATACCAAACCTAACTTGATTCTTTTCCTTAAATAATTTGCATGCTTTTACCGTTGATTTAATTGTACCTTCATTAAGGGAAAGATTTGTTGATTTACGTGTGACTTACCTAATTTGCTACTTAATTAATCTCTTACCTTATTTGTTAAGCTTTTGATTACTATATAATCCCCCCTCTTACTTTAAGTTCTGGCCATCGAACATTAGTTCAAAAATCACTACTCCTTATACTCTAAAGTTCTCTTTCTCTTCGGCTACTTGTGACACTCACTGATCTAGCCAACTGAAAGCCAAGGCTAGATGTTGGAACTTTATTTGATTTATATTCTGCACCCTTTCCTTAACTGGTATGTATCTATGTTAAGTTTATAAATACAAAACCTATATGTTACATTCCTGCACTAGTTCATCAGTTATGAATTCAACTTGTATTTCTGTTTACTTCTTTGCTCAGCATGTCTAGACTCTGTCCTATTCAATGTGTGCTTTATATTTTGTACTCTTCCCTGCTTCCTTTTTTTATTTTTTTCCTAGAATGTTTAATCCTTTTCAAGACATGTCATGCTTCCTGTATCACAACTATGATCTATGTCTTTGCTACTTACTGTCCATATTCAGCCTGTTAAGTCTCTAAGACCCTAAGTGTTATATGCAGTTTTGTGACTATGTTCATCCCATATACCTTATCCATGCACCCCCCAATGTGACTCTTATGCGCCCCAATCCCTTTATCCCCGTGAGAGATCTATTTGTTAAGTGTTTTCTGAACCTGGATGTCTTTATGACCAACTGATTGTCTGCTGTTTTGGTACTCTCCTCAAACTGTTTTAGTACTAATGGTTTTCAAAAGGTTCTTTTCAGTCATAAGACCTCTCTATTAAACTCTTTCAGCTATGTCAAGCACTCTCATTCCACTCTTAAGTCCCTAGGTTCTGCCCGTCCAGTGTGTGACTACCTTGGGATACCTTTAAGATCCCTCTGAACTCTGATGCACCAGGGCTCGCCCTTCTACTCTACACTTAGTTTTGGTTATGAATTCTGGGTGTGAAAATTGCCTAGGATCCTTGAGGTCTTTTGGGAACTTTGAACACCTGTACATGAAATTGGCTATGACATCGTGGCATTTGAGGCTATGGAGAATCTGGTATCTTCCAGATACACTTAGGCCTGCATCAGGCTCCCTATAGTTATCTTTTTCTTTTTTCTTCTTTTGTTTATGTAATTTATTCAGGTGTTCTGTAATAATTATTTGTAAACAAATATTGGGGAAGGCTAGTGAAACGGGGGGGGGGGATAGCTATATAATCCTATTAATATAACTGGGGTAGAAAACATGTAATAGGCTTTACATCCTTTATATCTGCATTGAATCCATGTTTTAGGATCTATACACTCATCCAAATCAAGCAAAATATGCACTAGATATCATGTTCCTGGGATTTCATGTCTAATGTTTCAGTATCTCATCCGTCACTAATCCATGTTTCATGTCTATCATTTAGAAATCCTGCTCCTAGGACAATAATAACATTAGCATAAAAGTTGTTACTCTTGTGCATTAAGAAGTCATATTTCAATAATTCTGCAACTCTTTTGTGCATTTAGAAATAAATCCTTACAGATCCTGTTTTTAACCACCCTGCCATTTGCGTATGCATGTTAGATACCATATTCTAGGATTCTGTTTGCATTTTGTTTAAGACGCCTAGTTTATCACCGATTCATGAAAAGGTAATAAAAATACTGTCACATTGGATGTTTTCTAAATAAAACTGGCAATAATCTCTGCATTCTCAGATTCATATCAATAGAACATCATGCTCTCATGGTAAAATGGCTTCTGAACTATAATGATTCTAGTAATTATTATGCATGATCCCATGCCTAGGCAAGCCTTATGTGATGAATCTTTATAAAATGTGAAAAACTGGTTTGCTTGTGTTTACTGCCTAAAGATTCTCAGGTTTACAATCAGTAGGCAAGCCAAAAGGTCTTCGACACATGGTCCTAATCGATACTGTATGTTATTAGCTCCTCTAGATATAATGTTCTAAGTTTTATTAAATACCTGAAACAATTGTTTAAGACGTGCATTTATTTGCTCTGCTTGTGGAGGTAAAACGTGAGCCATTATATGTTTCTTCTTTATGTGCAATCCTAATTGTTTTGATTGGCACTTAGACTTTTCTCCTTTAAATACCTTAGGATGGTCTAGAACTACCTAAAACTAGAGGTCCTAAAATACCTTGCAGGGCCATGAGGAAGGGATGACCAATGGGAGTGAATTGGGTAGTAAGGATATGATGACTACGCGCTAATATCACGTGTAGCCCCTCACAGAGGAGTGATTATCGGGCATTGTATGGGGTGATCCTGTAGGCGAATAACCTAGGACCCCTTTCCTCACTCCTATTGTTTTTAAATAAATTTACTTTTCTGTATATATGTGCAACCTATTCAAATCCTTTTCCTTGTTTCATTACTTGAATGTTAAAACATGCCTTTACTTGAAAGTACATGCTTAAACTATTTATTTGTTAAAAGGACTAATTTACATGAATATAAGTTCGGTCGGAACCAACTATTATGGACCGCGAAGGGTGCCTAACACCTTCCCCTCGAGGTTATTTCAAGCCCTTACCCTAAATCTCTGGTAATGCAAACTAGTCCATGAGTTAACTGCTCAAGGTGCCCTAACACACCATAATTCATTAGGTCGCGACTCTTCAAAAAATCCAATTCCCAAAAGGAGACGAGTCGATTCCCCTCCCCCCCCC